>CM038681.1:531721148-532021579 GCA_021605205.1 Aegilops longissima | reverse complement strand
ACCCGATATTGAAACGTTTTGCAAGGTGGATATCATTACATCAACATTACATAATAGATAGGATACATACATAAGGCACAAATGCCACAAGAATACATCAACATCATACAAGAACAACACCCGACTACGGATGAAACATAAACAAAGCTCAAACGACATCCACCCTGCTAGCCCAGGCTGCCGACCGAACCTATCCCCGATCAAGAAGAAGCGTAAGAAGAACTCCAACACAAGCAAACATCGCTCTCACGCCATGATCATCGCAAACCTGTACCTGCAACTGGTGGTGTAGTAATCAGTGAGCCACGAGGACTCAGCAATCCCATTACCATGGGTATCAAGACTAGCAAAGCTTAATGGGAAAGGAAGGGTAAAGTGGTGAGGTTGCAGCAGCGCTAAGCATATATGGTGGCTAACATACGCAAATGAGAGCGGAAGAGAAACAAAGGAACGGTCAACTAGTAACGATCAAGAAGTGATCCTGAACTCCTACTTACGCCGACATAACCCGAAACCGTGTTCTCCTCTCGATCAACCCCAAAAGAGACACTCACGGTTACGCACACGGTTGGTGTATTTTAATTAAGATCAACTTCGGTTTTCTACAACCGGATATTAACAAATTCCCATCTGCCACATAATCTGGGCACGGCTTTCGAAAGTTCAAACCCTGCAGGGTGTCCCAACTTAGCCCATGATAAGCTCTCGCGATCAACGAAGAATAGACCTTCTCCCGGAAGCCCGATCAGTCTCGAATCCTGCCACAAGACATTTCGACAGCAATAAAACAAGTCCAGAAGACCTCCTCGCGTGCGACACCCCGATAGTAGCCGCCAGATCTCGCCTCGTGCCACGACCGGATAAGCTAAGCGCATGTACCGACGTAACCCAAGTTGCCAAGGGATGGTCCCAAGACGGTGTTTAGTTTGGACCAACGCTTAGACAAGCAATCGCCCGGGGTAATAAAGATGACCCTTGAGAGCGCGACTCCCAAGGGAAAAAGGCTAGGTGAGGCAAATGTAAAACCAATGTTGGGCCTTGCTGGAAAAGTCTTACTCAAAGCGAACTGTCAAGGGGGTCCCATAAATCACCCGACCGCGTTAGGGACGCAAAAACCGGGAACATAATACCGATATGACGGAAACTAGGGCGGCAAGAGTGGAACAAAACACCAGGCATAAGGCCGAGCCTTCCACCCTTTACCAAGTATATAGATGCATTAATTAAATAAGATATATTGTGATATCCCAACAAGTAAACATGTTCCAACAAGGAACAACATCTCCATGTTCCAACAAGGAACAAACTTCATCTTCACCTGCAACTAACAACGCTATAAGAGGGGCTGAGCAAAGCGGTAACATAGCCAAACAACGGTTTGCATAGGAAGGGTGCAAAAGGTTAGAGGCTGACATGGCGATTTGGGATGGCTTGATAAACAGGTAATAGGTAGCGCAGCATAGCGATAGAACGAAGCAACTAGCATAGCAATGATAGTAGTGATATCCAGGGTAGCGGTCATCTTGCCTGAAATCCCGCAAGGAAGAAGAACGAGTCCATGAAGAAGACGAACGGAAGAAGCCGAACCAAGCGTAGACGAACGAATCCTCACGATCGCAACGAAACAGGAACTAACAAGAAGAAGCACACAACATAGTAAACACCCCACACATGAACAAGACATGATGCACAACCAAGCATGATGCACGACAACGCTACATGAAGCTACTCATGGCAAGAGATGATGCATACAAGACCAACACATCAAAGCAAGTTTAAATGAGGCCGGGAACAACATATAACAATTCCGGTAAGTCCTCATATGCAAATTTCGAAATTGGTCCAGATCTGGATAAACATTATGTTCAAGTTGTTAAACAGCAAATTAGGATGCACCACGATGATCTACACGAAAATCTAGTCAAGTTACATATAAAGTTCATTAGATTCGGAGCTACGGTCTAGAAGATATGAGCAAGACAAGTCAAACATGGCATTGATGCGAAATGCACACAAACATCAAGCAAAACACCTCAAAACAAGGATCCAACATGATAATATGAAACTACATGCAAAATCCAGCAAGTTTCATATAGAGCACACTCAAAACGGAGCAACGGTTCAACACATACACCCTATACAAGTTTAAGCAACAATCTGTCCAAAACAGCCACTAAGCATATTGCAAGCATCAAAACAGTATGCTACAACACCTCAATATGAAAACAAAAGGCATGGGCATGATGTACAGGTAAAGCATTACAAAACATGATCACTGAGCTATCTCCAGAAATCACTAGAACATGCTCAAAATGACATGGCAAGATTGCAACTAATAACAGTTTCAGACTTAGCAGAAATTAACATCAGGTTGCAATGTTTAGAGCTATGAAACAACATGTTACAGGGACTTATCATGGCAAACAAAGGCATGGCATAAATCTACTCAAAGCATAGAACAAAAGTCCTTTAGTGACCATAAGCCAAAAAGGATCAGAAAATATGATTGCACCCATGTCAATATCGAAAGTTTCGTTAACAGATTCAGCAACATGGCATGTCAAAAACTGATAACAAGTAGGCATGTTTACACGCTCAATGCACTCACTACAGAGCCTTATATGAAAAACTAAGCATACATACATCAAGAAGACATGGCATAGAAGACATACATGGCAAGAACAATAACATAGCATACATGGATCAACCACAACAACCTTGGCAAAATTGAATAACATGTATACAATCTGCCAGGAAACATTTGATAGCAAAAGTAGAGCTCGATTGACTCGAGCTATGGCACTCCATAATTGCAAACAAGGGCATGGATGGATAGAGCAAGACATGTTTAACAAAACATCCTTACTGAAGTATCTCAAAATATGCATGGATCTCTCGGTAGCATCAAGTTAACATGGCATCAAAATATCAGCAAAACAGGGCTGAAATCAGCAACAACAAGACACCTAGTTTGCATGCTTGTGCTAGTCACCACATAGATCAAAAAAATACATAGCAAGCACCACTGTAAAGAAGACATGGCATATTACAAAACACATGTAGGGCTCAAGTCCATAGGATGCACACATCAATCATGGCAAAAATGACAAAAGTGCATGTTCTGATAAAAATCAGGAACTAACATCACATAGCACTCTTCCAACAGCATTTCGGGCATCAAGATGAGCTCAAATGAAAATGATGCAATGAGATGAAATGATCTACTCTTCGAGGCGAACATTTTTACATATTACACGCATGAAACGGAGCAACGATGACAGAGATATGATGCAATGAAAATGGCACAAAATATCAAAAATGCTCGGGACTTGGATGAAATTGGAGGGGGAAAAAGGTCAACCGAGGGCACGGACGACGAGGTTGGCCGGAACTTCGCCGGAGGGGCTGCCGGAGAGGAGGGAGGTGGCGGACGAGCTCGGTCGCTGGATCCGGCCTCCTCGACCGGATCTGGCCGGAGGAGGCCGGGCGAGGCGGGCAGTGAGGGCGGCGGGTCCGGCTGGCCATGGGCGGCGCATCAAGGGCGGCGAAGCTCCCGGCGGCGGCGGGCGGAGCGAGGGGCTCGGGCGCTGGGCGCCGAGCACTGCATGGGCAAGGCGAGGCGCGCGCCATGGGGGGAGGCGGGTTACGGGCCGCCACGGGCTCAGGCGGGCGGGCGCGGGAGGCGGCGGGCGCGGTTTCGTCCGGTGGGGACGGACATGTCCGCGCGCGCTGGGACGGTTTTAGGTTTCGGATGGATTTGGACTGCGATTTCGGGAGGAAGACATATTTATAGGTAGAGGAGCTAGAGAGTCCAAATGAGGTGCGGTTTTCGCCACACGATCGTGATCGAACGACGGAGAGCATGGAGGGAGTTTGCTGGGTTTTGGGCCACTTTGGAGGTGTTGGGCTGCAACAAAGAGGCTTTTATGTTACCCGTTAACTGTTGAGTACCAAACGACCTCCAAGTGGCACGAAACTTGACAGTGGTCTACCGGTGCTATACCAAGGCCGCTTATAAACCTCGGTGCATTCCGAGACCGCTTGACACCCGCATACCTAAAAGAGGTAAAAGGAGCGCCGGAGACATAGGAGTGCCGGATTGCAAAACGGACAACGGGAAAATGCTTGGATGGATGAGACAAACACGTATGCAAAATGAAATGCACATGATGACATGATATGAAATGCAGATGATGACATGGCAAAGTGCAACACACAAGAAAATGACATGGCAAAGACGGCGAATAACTGGCAGACACCTGGCGCATCGAATCCGGGGCGTTACAAGCTTCTAGGGTTTAGCCTCCTTGATCTCGTGGTAGATCCACTCTTGTACTACCCATATCATCAATATTAATCAAGCAGGAGTAGGGTATTACCTCCATCGAGAGGGCCCGGACCTAGGTAAAAACATCGTGTCCCTTGTCTCCTGTTACCATCCGCCTAGACGCACAGCTCGGGACCCCTACCCGAGATTCGCCGGTTTTGACACCGACATTGGTGCTTTCATTGAGAGTTCCTCTGTGCTGTCGCCGCCGCCGAAGGATGCCTTATCCCGCCTTTAAAGACGATTCTATCGCCAAAGGAGCCTTGGCCACCGCCGACTCTCCGGCCAGGTGGTTTTCTTATGACCACCAGTTCGCCGTCGTCATACCGACGGTGACTTCTCGAGTCATCGAAACCAATCTTCACGCTAATTCGAACTTGCCGAACAGTTAGATCCGATCGAGCTCTCCTCCATTAACGAGCTCTGATCGCATCGCCGCCTCGAGTCGCCATAACTATGACCAGATCGGGCCTAAAACCGATCCGAGAGATCAACTCTCCCAAGCTACCCATCATGTTGCCGTGATAGAGGTGTAATGCGGCGATTATTCTTCTATCTTAAGGACTAGCTACGTCCGGATTCCCGATCCCTCCATGCCGGATTCCTGCAGAGGGACGGATGTCGATCAAGCCCTGAACTTAAAGTCGCAGCGGGTTAGACTCATTGATAGCATTCAAAATCCAAGCTTTAAGTTCGAAACTTCGCCCCGAGTCTTAAATTGACAAGGTTCCGGATCTAGTTCCACCCGCCCACCCAAACATTAGCGATCTATCCCGACCGCAAGAGCCAACTGAAACAAAGACATCATTATCGGGCCGATTCCTCCCGGTTATGGATAGGATAAAGGATCACGAGAGGAGGACGCAATCTCACTTTTTTGCAATAATTGCATGGACAAAGGAATCCGAAACACCATAAGTCGTCGCAAAATTACACGCTTGGATGACTTGGTAACCATAGTACAAAAGTACTGTGCGATGGAGAGTGCTTGGAAAACCGAAAGTCAATTTTGGGATAATCCGACCCCGAATACATGTAACACCCCGGACGTAACTTTCCATATTTGTAACTCCAAATCTTGCCATTTTCGGCATTGTGATATGATATTTCCCTCCGTGGTTGGGTTTTTCTTCTTTTTGCATTTTGTCCATGTCATGCATTTTATATCATGTCATCATGTGCATCGCATTTGCATACGTGTTCGTCTCATGATTCCGAGCATTTTTCCCGTTGTCCGCTTTTGCAATCCGCACTCCTATGTCCCCGGCGCCCTTTTATGTTTTTCCGTGAGCGGATACTAAACCTTCTCGAATGGACCGTGGTTTGTCAAGTGGCCTTGGTATACCACCGTAGACCACCGTCAAGTTTCGGTCATTTGAGCTCGTTTGGTACTCCAACGGTTAACCGCACTCTCGCAAAGGCCTCTTTTAAGTTGCAGCCCAACACCCTTCAAAATGGTCCAATAACCCATCTAAGTCACTTCCATGCTCTCCGTCGTTCGATCACGATCGTGTGGGCGAAAACTACACCTCATTTGGACTCTCCTAGCTCCTCTATGCCTATTTAAACACCTCCCCGTCCAAATCCGGTCCAAACCCTAGCCATCCTCATCCCCGACCACCATCGGACAATTTTCCGACGACGGACACGTCCGCCCGTCAGCGCCGCCACCCTCAGGCCTAATCAACCCAGCGCCACGTGGCCCTCCTTCCTCCGCCGCTGCCCTGCCTTGCGGGGCCACGGCCGCCCGCCTGCCCGGTCGTCACACGCCTGCCTCATGGCACCCGAGGCCTCTCCCAGCGCCCTGCAGCCCTCGCCGCTCGCCGCCGGCCAGCCGGCCTCCAGCCACTGGCCGGCCTCGCCGCCCTTCGCCCACTGCCCTCCCCTCACGCCGGTCGCCACCGCCTGCTGCCACCTCCTCCGCGGCCGCCGACCACCTCCCGCGCCGGGCCTCTCGCCCGGATCCGCCGCCCTCATCCTGCCGCGCCGTCCTCGCTGGATCCGCGAGCCACCGCCGAGCATTCTCGATCCGATCGGGCCGGATCCCGATCTATCTCTGGGTTGACTTTCTTCCCCCCCCCTGAATTCGTCTAAGTTTTTCATCCGGTGATATTTTGTGGCAATTTAAACGCATCATAACTTTGCATCTGTAGCTCCGTTTCATGCGTACAATATGTCAAAATGTTCGCCTCGAAGAGTAGATCATTTCATCTCATTGCATCATTTTCATTTGAGCTCATATTGTTGCCCGAAATACTGTTAGAAGAAGGCTATGTGATGTTAGTTTCTATTTCTTAACAGAACATGCACTTTTGTTATTTTTGCTATGATTGATGTGGGCACCCTATGTATTTGAGTCCTACATGTGTTTTGTAATATGCCATGCCATCTTTCCAGGGGTGTATGCCATGAATTTTTGTGATCTATGTGGTGACTAGCACAAGCATGCAAAGTAGGTGTCCTGATGTTGCTGTTTTCATTGCTGCTTTGTCGATATTTTGATGCCATGTTAACTTGATGCTACCGAGAGATCCATGCATATTTTGAGATACTTCAGTAAGGATGTTTTGAAAATATGGTTATGCTCTATCCATCCATACCTTTGTTTGCAATTATGGAGTGCCATAGCTTGAGTCAATCGAGCTCTACTTTTGCTACAAAATGTTTCCCATGATTGTTTACATGTTATTCAATTTTGCCAAGGTTGTTGTGGTTGATCCGTATGCTATGATGTTGTTATTGCCATGTATGTCTTCTATGCCATTCCTTCTTGATGTATGTATGCTTAGTTTATCATGAAAGGCTCTGTAGTGAGTGCTTTGAGCTCTTAAACATGCCTACCTGTTATCTGTTTTTGCCATGCCATGTTGCTGAATCTGTTAACGAAACTTGCTATTTTGACATGGGTGTTACTATATTTTCTGATCCCTTTTGGCTTATGGTCAGTAAGAGACTTTTGTTCTATGCTTTGAGTAGATTCATTCCATGCCATGTTTTGCTATTATAAGTTCCTGTAGCATGTTGTTTTATTGCTCTGAAGATTGCTACATGATGCTGTTTTTGCCATGTCCAGCCTGATATTTTTTGCACTTTTGCCATGCTTGTTTGGACCTGTTATGATGTCTTTTAGCCGTAGCTCAGTGTTCATCTTTTGTCAAGCAGCTTGAGTAGATCACTGCCATATGCTTTGTTGATACGTTTGGGTGCAGTAGCTTAATTTCTTGTTGCTTGCTAAGTGGTATCATGTCATTAATGGCGATTTGTGCCATTCTTGTTTTGCTTGTCATTTGCAAACCGTGCATCCGATTCCGTGATCTTTATATCGATTTCAACCAAATCATCTCATCTTTCCAGCGGTATACTTGGTTTTCCAAGTTGATGCCTGGTTCATCATTTTCCTTCCGAGCGCGCAGATACGCATTGCATATCACATCTCGCATATCATGTCATGTTTTGCATCATGTTGCTTGTGCATTGCACCGTGATTTATTGTGGTTCCTTTGTTTGTGTTCTTGCTTTGGGTAGAGCCGAGACGAGTACGTGAACGAGGAACCTGTTGAGAACGCTTACGAGGATCCAAGCTTTCGACAACTCGAGAACATTGCGTGCAAGATGACCATACCCTCAAATCACTTCTATCTTTGCTATGCTAGATGCTCGCTCTTTGCTGTGCCTATGCTACTATGCCTATCACTTGCTTATCATGCCACCCATATTGCCATGTCAGCCCTAACCATCCTTTCCTAGCAAACCGCTGATTGGCTATGTTACCGCTTTGCTCAGCCCCTCTTATAGCGCTGCTAGTTGCAGTGAAGATGAAGTTTGTTCCTTGTTGAACATGGAGATGTTGTTCCTTATTGGAACATGTTTACTTGTTGGGGATATCACAATATATATCTGCTATAATTAATGCATCTATATACTTGGTAAAGGGTGGAAGGCTCGGCCTTATGCCCGGTGTTTTGTTCCACTCTTGCCACCCTAGTTTCCGCCATACCGTGTTATGTTCCTTGATTTCGCTCCTTACACGGTTGGGTGATTTATGGACCCCTTGACAGTTCGCTTTGAATAAGACTCGCCCAAAGAAGGCCCAACATTGGTTTTACCATTTGCCACCTAAGCCTTTTTCCCCGGTTTTCGCGAGCCCGAGGGTCATCTTTATTTTAACCCCCTGACCAGTGCTCCTTCGAGTGTTGGCCCAACCGAGAGATCAAGGGGCCACCACGGGAAACTCGAGGCTTGGTTTTACTCGAGCTTGACTTATCCGGATGTGCCCGAGAACGAGATATGTGCAGCTCCTATCGGGATTTGTCGGCACAATCGGGCGGCTTTGCTGGTCTTGTTTTATTGTCGTCGAATGTCTTGTAGTCCGGATTCCGAGATTGATCGGTCTTCCCGGTAGAAGGAATATCCTTCGCTGACCATGAGAGCTTATAATGGGCTGTTGGGACACCCCGCAGGTATTATCTTTCAAAGCCGTGCCCACGGTTATGAGGCGATGGGAATTTGTTAATGTCCGTTGTAGTAAACCCGGTTGACCTCAAATAAATACACCTCAATCAAGGTGTAACTGTGATGGTCTCTTCTCGGCGGAGTCCGGAAGTGAACACGGTGTTGGAGTAATGTTTGACGAAGTAGTTCAGATCACTTCTTGATCGCTACTAGCTTCACGACCGCTTTTGCTTCTCTTCTCGCTCTCCTTTGCGTAATGTAGCCACCATATATGCTAGTCGCTGCTGCAGCTCCACCTCAAAACTCTGTCCTTCCTATAAGCTTAAATAGTCTTGATCTCGCTGTGTGAGATTGCTGAGTCCCCGTGACTCACAGATTCTACCAAAACAGTTGCAGTGCCGACGATGCCAAGGCAGTGACGAACCGAGCTCAAGTGGGAGTTCGACGAGGAACGTGGTCGTTATTATGTGTCTTTTCCTCGATGATCGTGAGTGGTGCCCAGTTGGGATGATCGGGATCTGTGTAGCATTTGGGGTATCTTCTTTTATTTTGGTTCCGTAGTCGGACCTTGAGTGTAATCTGAATGATGGATGTTTATTTATGTATTGTGTGAAGTGGCATCGTAAGCCAACTATGTATCTCTTTCCCTTATGTATTACATGGGTTGTGTGAAGATTACCTCACTTATGACATTGCTTTCAATGCGGTTATGCCTCTAAGTCGTGCTTCAACACGGGAGATATAGCCGCATCGAGGGCGCTAAAGTTGGTATCGAGCCTTCCCGACTTAGGAGCCCCTACTTGATTGTTTGTCATGCGTTGTTGAGTCTAGAACGGAAAATGTTTTGAGTCTTAGGATTATATATATCGGAGAGTAGGATTCTTTTTACTCCCCAGTCCTTTCGCCGCTCTGTGAGGTCTCCCGACGAGAAGTTTTGACTCCCCTCTCCTCAAATTTCACTAAATTTTTTTAGGATCACGCGGTATCTTGGGATCGCTCGATGGTTTTGTGACGAGAACATTGTTCTTGGTGCCTCCTAACATTTAGGGTTGTGGCGTTGTCCCGGGAGTTGAGCTCCGAGGTGTTGTCGCCACAATTTTATCGTCATAGCTCGAATACCGAGTTTTGCCGACATCCAAATCTCTTTTGTGCAGTTGTTGGTGAGATAACCCCGATAACCCAAAGATCGGGCGAGCTCGAGTATTGCCATGACTCAGATAACGGATGCTTTTCAAGGTCGAGGTACACGATTTTCGAGGATTTCTTGGTTATGTGTTGACGGATGGATACAATGGATCTAGGTATTGTTAGTTTGGGTGATATATTTTGTGTCCCCTGTATCCCCAACACCAGATTGCATAACCGAAAGTTTCGGAGTTTATAGGTGGGAATTCTAGTAGCTTAAAGGATATCTTTCCGATGATGTATGATTTGAGATTGGGGTCCAACGTCTAGTGGTCCGCCCATTCACGGTCGATTTACAAGTGGTCGCGAGGCGCCTTAAAGAATCCTTGGCTATGCTGATTCGGGACGCCTTGTTTGTCATTCGTGACGTCCCTGTGTACGTCAGTGTCTGTGGGCCCCACCACTAACACTTTGGGCGTAAATTCTATCATGTGTTTGTTCCGCTTATTCCAGAAGCCAATCTTTTGTTTTGTTTTCAGTTGTGTTATTCGAGTTGTTTCAGAGTCAGATGGTGATTTCATACCTTTATCTAAGTGGCTTCTCACCTTAATGGACCTGTGATGTTAGCTTTTGGAATTCATTCGTTCATTCTTGTTCGAATGTTTATTGTGAAGACTATATGTTGCAATTTCTATCCGTTGATTCAACTTGACTATTTGTCTATCAAGTGCTAACGGATGTCACCCTCTTCAGGATGGCTCCGCCAACGCGTCAGAATCCGGAACGGAATGATGGGAATCTATCGAACCCTCCACCTCCACCTCCGCCTCCGGAGGCTCGGCAAGCTATCATGGCAGCCACCAATGCCAATGCTCGATGATTTTGCAGCTCTTGCAAGAGCGCATCAAGGGCAAGGCAATCAAGGAAATCAAGGTCAAGGCAACAACCAGCCGCACTTTGCTACTCTCAGTCAGTTCCTCGCTAATCAGCTGAAGTCTTTCAGTTTCTGTGTCGAGGCCACAGACGCCGACGATTGGCTTGTGGACATCTGCAAACATTTTGAATGTAGCAATGTCAGACCTGACGACTTTGTCAAGTTTGCATCGTTTCAACTCAAGGACCAAGCTGCTGAGTGGTACCAGCAATACAAAGATTCCAGAGGAGGTCGTGTCATTACCTGGGATGAGTTCCGCCGAGATTTCAGAGCTCACCACTTTCCGAAAAGTGTTGTTGAGAGCAAGCGTGAGGAGTTCCGCAATCTCAAGCAAGGCAACATGTCTGTGTACCAATACAATATCCAGCCCAGTAACTCGCCGCTTTGCTAAGCAAGACTTCCCGATGAAAAGAGTATGATCTATCAATTCAGAGGTGGTCTCAGAGAAGATCTGCAATTAGCTCTCGTGCTTTTGAGCCGTAAAAGTATGATGAATTCTACAACATGGCATCAAGCAAGAAGCTGCCCAGCTCAAATGTGAGGCTTCTAAGAAGAGAATCAGGATGCAGTTCAGTCTTCTTCTTCCTCTCAAGTGGCAGCTAAGCAGCAAGTTCTACCTTCCTCCTCCTCCGCTCCGTCGGCCTTATCGCCAGAAGAACTCAGTGGTCGTGGATCTTCCCACCCGCCCAACCCAAAGCTATCGTAACAAGTCTAATTCTCAAGCTCCAAGGTCAAGTGCTCCTTACCACCGTCCGCTATCGAGAGGTGACTTGCAACAAATGTCGCCAGAAGGCACTATGCTAACAAGTGCTTCAACCAAAGGCGCTTCCGCCTCTTCCTCCCGTGAAATCTTCCAGCAATGCAAAGGTCAAGCATAATCCAAAGCATGCCAAGGTCAATATGATGAATGCAGCTCAAGCGGAGGAATCTTCCGATGTGATAATGGGTAATCTTCCGCTAATGATATTCCTGCAAAAGTTTTATTTGACACCGTGCATCGCATTGTTTCATGTCAAGACCGCTTTTGCCAAGCATGAATTCACTTCTTCACATTTGGGTAAACCCATGGATGTCATTTCTCC
Organism: Aegilops longissima; assembly: GCA_021605205.1. Taxonomy (NCBI): domain Eukaryota; kingdom Viridiplantae; phylum Streptophyta; class Magnoliopsida; order Poales; family Poaceae; genus Aegilops; species Aegilops longissima. The sequence continues at coordinate 532,009,659 of CM038681.1, read as the reverse complement.
GTAAACGGTTGAGCTAAAGTTTGGTGGTTCCGATGTTTCTATCAAGATGGGCGACTATAGATTTCTGGCTAAACCAATTGTTCTTGGTGACTCGGATATTGATCTTATTCTTGGATGGATCGCTTTATCAAGACAAAGCTCAGCTTGATTGTGCTGCCAGGAAATTCAATTGACTCACTCTTCTAATGATGTGATCATCTATGCCGCCGTGATGAAACCATTCGGTTGTTTTCTCTCAATGAGAAGGGCGAATTGGATGCTATCTCTCGATTCCAATGCTTGTGAGGACCAAGATGTCTTTCCGTAAGAGCTTCCGGTATGCCTCCTCATCGCCGCTTGAGTTCGTATCGATCTTGAGCCCGCATCAACCCGCTTGCAAGCGCCCATACAAGCTTGGACCTGATGAGCTGAAAGAATTGAAGAAGCAACTCGATGAACAAGAGCGTCTGGTTTGATCGCATCGAGTTCATCTCCTTGGGGTTGTGGTGTTCTTTTGTCCGTAAGAAGGATGGCACGGACCGACTTTTGCGCCGATTATCGCCCATTGAATAAGAAGACAATCAAGAACAAGTATCCACTTCCCAACATCAATGAGCTTTTCGAGCAACTCAAAGGTGCTAAAGTGTTCTCCAAGCTTGACCTTCGATGGGTTATCATCGATTCAGATTCGTGAACAAGATATTCCCAAGACAGATTCGTAACAAGCTTTGGTTCTTATGAATATACTGTCATGTCTTTCGGCGTTGTCAATGCTCCTCCAACATTCTCTCGGATGATGAACTTCATTTTCAACCCCTACACCAATGAATTCGTCTTGGTCTATCTTGATGATATTTTGATCTTCTCCAAGAATAAGAAGGATCATGCCAAACATTTGCGATTGGTGCTAGACAAGCTCAGAGAGCATCAATTCTATGCGAAGTTTTCCAAATGTGAATTTTTGCTTGATGAAGTGCTTTATCTTGGTCATATCATCTCCGCCAAGGGCATCGCTGTTAATCCTGAGAAGGTGTCTGCAATTTTGAATTGGGAACCTCCTCAGAATGTCAAGCAGCTTCGCAGTTTTCTTGGTCTTGCAAGCTATTGCCGAAGATTCATTGAGAATTTCTCCAAGATTGCAAAGCCTCTTTACGACCTCCTCCAGAAGCATGTGAAGTATGTCTGGTCTCCTGAGTGTGACGTTGCTTTCAATACTCTCAAAGAGAAACTCGTCACAGCTCCCGTCTTGACTCCTCCTGATGAATCCACGCCATTTGAAGTTTTCTGTGATGCTTCTCTTCAAGGTCTCAGTGCTGTGTTAATGCAAGAGAATAAGGTTGTGGCCTATACCTCTCGCCAGCTGAAGCCCAACGAAAATAACTACCCCACTCACGATCTCGAGTTGGCGGCAGTTGTCCATGCATTGATAACGTGGAGACATCTCTTGTTGGGAAGGAAAGTGGACATTTTCACCGATCACAAGAGCCTCAAGTATATCTTCACTCAACCCAACCTCAACCTCAGTGCACTCTCGATGGGTCGAAATGATTCAAGAGTACAACCCAAGTATTGAATATACTCCGGCAAGGCCAATGTGATTGCAGATGCTTTGAGCAGGAAGGCTTATCGCAATAGTTTAATCCTCAAGCCCTTCCAACCGGATCTTTGTGAAGCTTTCCGCAGCTGAATCTTCGTTGTTCCTCAAGGCTTTCTTGCCAACCTTATAGTCTCTCCTACTTTGGAAGATCAGATTCGTGAGGCTCAACTCCGGATACCATGGTGAAAAGGTGAAACGTGGTATCGACAAGGGCATTTCCAAATACAAGTGCTTCCACGCTGATGACAAAGATACTCTTTTCTTCGAGGACCGGATTGTGGTTCCAAAGGGTGATCTACGAAAGTCATTATGAACGAGGCTCACAATTCGCTTCTATCCATTCATCCCGAAGTACGAAGATGTACCAGATCTCAAGCAATATATTGGTGGACTCGAATGAAGCGAGAAATTGCTCAATTCGTGAATGAATGTGATGTCTGCAGAAGAGTGAAAGGTAACACCAAAGACCAGCTGGTCTCCTCCAACCTCTTTCTATTCCGGAGTGGAAGTTTGATCATATTGAAATGGACTTCGTGATCGGATTTCCAAAGTCCAAGCGTGGAAATGATGCTATCTTCGTTGTCATTGACAAGCTTACTAAAGTGGCTCATTTTCTTCCTATCAAAGAATCCATCACAGCAGCTCAGCCATAGAGCTATACACCTCCGTGATTGTCTCCTTGCACGACATTCCACAAGTGATCTCTTCGCACTGTGGCAACATCTTTACCTCCAAGTTTTGGGATTCTTTTCGTAAGGCCATGGGCACCAACATTCTGCTCCAAAGACAGCTTTCCATCCTCAAACAAGTGGCCAAGTCGAGTGAGTCAATCAAATCCTTGAAGATATGCTCAGGGCTTGTGTCATTTCCTTCGATATGAAGTGGGAAGATTGTCTTCCATATGCCGAAGTTCTCCTACAACAACAGCTTCCAAGCGAGTTTGGGCAAGGCCCCATTCGAAATTCTCTATGGCGAAAGTGCCGATCTCTCAATTGGTCTCGAGACAGTGAACGCCAACTTCTTGGCAACGACTTGATCACGTATGTAAGAAATGTGCAAAGTCATTCGTGAGAATCTCAAAGCCGCTAATCGCGCCGTAAGAGCTATTATGATGATAAGCACCGTGATGTGGCTTTTGAAGTCGGAGACCATGTCTATCTCCGCGTCTCTCCAATGAAAGGCACTCGTCGCTTCGGTATCAAAGGGAAGCTTGCCCCTAGATACGTGGGTCCTTTCAAGATCATTGGCAAAAGAGGCGATCTCGCCTATCAACTTGAGCTTCCGTCCAACTTCGCGAACGTGCATGATGTGTTTCACGTGTCACAGCTTCGCAAGTGCTTCAAGACTCCTGAACGCACTATCAACTTCGAAGAGATTGACATTCAAGAAGATCTCTCTTATCATGAGCACCCCGTTGCTATTCTTGAGGAAACCGAGCGCAAGACTCGCAACAAGTCAATCAAATTCCTGAAAGTGAAGTGGTCACACCATTCCGACCGTGAAGCCACCTGGGAGCGTGAGGATCACCTCCGTTTCGAATATCCGGAGTTCTTTCAGTCCTAGATCTCGGGACGAGATCCTCTTGTAGTGGTGGAGTGTTGTAACACCCCGGACGTAACTTTCCATATTTGTAACTCCAACTCTTGCCATTTTCGCATTGTGATATGATATTTCCTCCGTGGTTGGGTTTTTCTTCTTTTGCATTTTGTCCATGTCATGCATTTTATATCATGTCATCATGTGCATCGATTTGCATACGTGTTCGCCCCATGATTCCGAGCATTTTTCCCGTTGTCCGCTTTGCAATCCGCACTCCTATGTCCCCGGCGCCTCCTTTTACGCTTTTCCGTGAGCGGATACTAAACCTTCTCGGAATGGACCGTGGTTTGTCAAGTGGCCTTGGTATACCACCGTAGACCACCGTCAAGTTTCGGGTCATTTGAGCTCGCTTGGTACTCCAACGGTTAACCGCACTCTCAGAAAGGCCTCTTTTTGTTGCAGCCCAACACCCCTTCAAAATGGTCATATAACCCATCTAAGTCACTTCCATGCTCTCCGTCGCTCGATCACGACCGTGGGGGCGAAAACTACACCTCATTTGGACTCTCCTAGCTCCTCTATGCCTATTTAAACACCTCCCCTCCCAAATCCGGGTCCAAACCCTAGCCATCCTCATCCCCAGACCATCGGACAATTTTCCGACGACGGACACGTCCGCCACGCCAAGCGCCGCGCATCGCTAATCAGCGCCACCACGGCCCGCCGCCTCCTCCGCCGCCACGGCCCTCACGGCCCACGGCCGGCCCGCCCGCCCGGGTCACCGCCGCCGCCTCCCGCTGGCACCCGAGGCCTCCCACCGCGCTTCCCGGCCGGGCTCCTCCGCCGGCCTGCCCGCTCCCTGCTGCCGCCCGCCCGCTTCGCCCTGCCCTCCCACACCGGTCGCCACTGCCCTGTCGCCCACCTCCTCCGCGGTCGCTGCCACCTCCTCCACCGCCTGCCTCCCGGCCCGATCCGCCGCCTCATCCTGCCGCGCTTATCCTCGCTGTGGATCCGCGAGCAGCCGCCGGAGCACTCGATCCGATCGGGCCGGATCCCGATCTATCTATGGGTTGACTTCCCCCCTAAATTCGCCTAAGTTTTTCATCCGTGATATTTTGTGGCAATTTAAACGATCATAACTTTGCATCTCAGAGTCTGCTTGCATGCGTACAATATGTCAAAATGTTCATCTCGAAGAGTAGATCATTTCATCTCATTGCATTATTTTCATTTGAGCTCATATTATTGCCTGAAATACTGTTAGAAGAAGGCTATGTGATGTTAGTTTCTATTTCTTAACAGAACATGCACTTTTGTTATTTTTGCTATGATTGATGTGGGCACCCTATGTATTTGAGTCCTACATGTGTTTTGTAATATGCCATGCCATCTTTCCAGGGGTGTATGCCATGAATTTTTGTGATTTATGTGGTGACTAGCACAAGCATGCAAAGTAGGTGTCCTGATGTTGCTGTTTTCAGCTGCTTTTGGTCGATATTTTGATGCCATGTTAACTTGATGCTACCGAGAGATCCATGCATATTTTGAGATACTTCAGTAAGGATGTTTTGAAAATATGGTTATGCTCTATCCATCCATGCCTTTGTTTGCAATTATGGAGTGCCATAGCTTGAGTCAATCGAGCTCTACTTTTGCTACAAAATGTTTCCTGGCAGATTGTTTACATGTTATTCAATTTTGCCAAGGTTGTTGTGGTTGATCCGGGTATGCTATGATGTTGTTATTGCCATGTATGTCTTCTATGCCATTCCTTCTTGATGTATGTATGCTTAGTTTATCATGAAAGGCTCTGTAGTGAGTGCTTTGAGCTCTTAAACATGCCTACCTGTTATCTGTTTTTGCCATGCCATGTTGCTGAATCTGTTAACGAAACTTGCTATTTTGACATGGGTGTTACTATATTTTCTGATCCCTTTTGGCTTATGGTCACTAAGGGACTTTTGTTCTATGATTTGAGTAGATTCATGCCATGCCATGTTTTGCTATTATAAGTTCCTGTAGCATGTTGTTTTCTTGCTCAACATTGCTACCGATGCTGTTTTGCCATGTCCAAATTTGATATTTTTGCACTTTTGCCATGCTTGTTTGGACCTGTTATGATGTGTTTTAGCCGTAGCTCAGTGTTTATCTTTTGTCAAGCAGCTTGAGTAGATCACTGCCATATGCTTTGTTGATACTTTTGGGTGCAGTAGCTTAATTTCTTGTTGCTTGCTAAGTGGTATCATGTTGTTAATGGCAGATTTGTGCCATTCTTGTTTTGCTCGTCATTTGCAAACCGTGCATCCGATTCCGGTGATCTTTATATCGATTTCAACCGAAATCATCTCATCTTTCCAGCGGCATACTTGGTTTGCCAAGTTGATGCCTGGTTCATCATTTTCCTTCCGGAGCGCGCATACGCATTGCATATTACATCTCGCATATCATGTCATGTTTTGCATCATGTTGCTTGTGCATTGCACCGTGATTTATTGTGGTTCCTTTGTTTGTGTTCTTGCTTTGGGTAGAGCCGGGAGACGAGTACGTGAACGAGGAACCTGTTGAGAACGCTTACGAGGATCCAGCTTTCGACAACTCGAGAACATTGCGTGCAAGATGACCATACCTCGAAATCACTTCTATCTTTGCTATGCTAGATGCTCGCTTTTGCTATGCCTATGCTACGATGCCTATCACTTGCTTATCATGCCACCCATATTGCCATGTCAGCCCTAACCATCCTTTCCTAGCAAACCGCTGATTGGCTATGTTACCGCTTTGCTCAGCCCTCTTATAGCGCTGCTAGTTGCAGTGAAGATGAAGTTTGTTCCTTGTTGAACATGGAGATGTTGTTCCTTATTGGAACATGTTTACTTGTTGGGATATCACAATATATATCTGCTATAATTAATGCATCTATATACTTGGTAAAGGGTGGAAGGCTCGGCCTTATGCCCGTGTTTTGTTCCACTCTTGCCACCCTAGTTTCCGCCATACCGTGTTATGTTCCTTGATTTCGCTCCTTACACGGTTGGGTGATTTATGGGACCCCTTGACAGTTCGCTTTGAATAAGACTCGCCCAAAGAAGGCCCAACATTGGTTTTACCATTTGCCACCTAAGCCTTTTTCCCCGGTTTTCGCGAGCCCGAGGGTCATCTTTATTTTAACCCCCCTAACCAGTGTTCCTTCGAAAGTGCTGGCCCGAACGAGAGATCATGGGCCACCACGGGAAACTCGAGGCTTGGTTTTACTCGTAGCTTGACTTATCCGGATGTGCCCTGAGAACGAGATATGTGCAGCTCCTATCGGGATTTGTCGGCACAATCGGGCGGCTTTGCTGGTCTTGTTTTATTGCTGTCGAAATGTCTTGTAGTCCGGGATTCCGAGATTGATCGGGTCTTCCCGTAGAAGGAATATCCTTCGCTGACCGTGAGAGCTTATAATGGGCTAAGTTGGGACACCCCGCAGGGTATTATCTTTCAAAGCCGTGCCCGCGGTTATGAGGCAGATGGGAATTTGTTAATGTCCGTTGTAGAAAACCCGGTTGACCTCAAATAAAATACACCTCAATCAAGGTGTAACTGTGATGGTCTCTTCTCGTGGAGTCCGGAAGTGAACACGTGTTGGAGTAATGTTTGACGAAGTAGTTCAGATCACTTCTTGATCGCTACTAGCTTCACGACCGTGCTTTTGCTTCTCTTCTCGCCTCCTTTGCAATGTAGCCACCATATATGCTAGTCGCTGCTGCAGCTCCACCTCAAAACTCGTCCTTCCTATAAGCTTAAATAGTCTTGATCTCGCTGGTGTGAGATTGCTGAGTCCCCTGACTCACATATTCTACCAAAACAGTTGCAGGTGCCGACGATGCCAAAGGCAGGTGACGCAACCGAGCTCAAGTGGAGTTCGACGAGGAACGTGGTCGTTACTATGTGTCTTTTCCCGATGATCAATAGTGGTGCCCAGCTTGGGATGATCGGGATCCGTAGCATTTGGGGTATCTTCTTTATTTTGGTTCCGTAGTCGGACCTTGAGTGTAATCTGAATGATGGATGTTTATTTATGTATTGTGTGAAGTGGCTAATCGAAGCCAACTATGTATCTCTTTCCTTATGTATTACATGGGTTGTGTGAAGATTATCTCACTTATGACATTGCTTTCAATGCGGTTATGCCTCTAAGTCGTGCTTCGACACGTGGGAGATATAGCCGCATCGAGGGCGTTACAATACATCCCTAGTCTGGAATAAAAGGGTGCATCATCACCAAGCACCTGGATTAAATATCAAGAAACAAAAACCCCCTAAAGGGTAATGGAACCGCATGTATGGGTTGGCTAAACGGACCCTGCAAAATTCATAGCGCAGAGGGGGCCACTCCAACTCACAGCCTTCGAGCATGTTGGATACTACGGTAGGTGGCCAAAAGTGGCTAAGAGCTTCTAGCTTCGTAATCCCAGCCCAAAGAATACCAAGACGGTGTTAACAGTCTTCGAGACTTTCGATCAAATAACATGTGGAACGAACACTCCGCAACCTTGTCAAGTCTACCAGTAGCAACAATACATCCATGGAGCGACACGGCCATTACCTTTAATGCCAAAGATTAACCCAAATTCAACAGCCGAGCACCACCACATTGGTTCTCGGTCCAATAGTGGACGACTTTCGCTTTACAAAGGTACTCATGGATGGCGGCAGCGACTGAACCTCATCTACGGGAAACCCTCCAAAATGGAAATAGATCGAACCGCATTGAGCGAAGCAGCACAACCTTTAGAGGAATAATCCTCAGCGGAAGCATGCTGCACAGGAAAAATCACACTAGACGTAGTGTTCGGCTCGCCGAACAATTACAGGTCCGAGGAGGTCACATTTCAAGTGGCCCCGTCCAGCAGCGGATATCATGCTTTATTAGGGCGAGAGGCATTCACAATTTTTCAAGCTATACCCCATTATGGGTACATGAAGCTTAAAATGCCCGACCTAACGGAATCATCACTCTCGCTAGTGATCCAACATAGCACTCCGCTACCAAAACAAGACAGCTGCACTAGCCCTCGAGGCACTATCCGGCCCTAGCGGCCGAGGAACTCACCGTGATGCGCCCATGGTGAACAGGGCGATGTGATACTTGATAAAAGATCCAAGTCCACCTCTTTCAAACCAGCGGATGAAATAGTCAAATTCCAAGTCCACCCAACGGACTCAGCAAAGACGGCCTCCATTGGGGCACAATTAAACCCCGATGTAGACGCCAAGACTACGAGAATTTCTACGAGAAAATCGACATTTTTGCTCGGCACCTTCAAACATGCCAGAATCCCACGCCGGCTGGCCGAGCACAGCCTAAATATCCTAAAGGATTCAAGCCACCAAACAGGCTCTTCGGCGCTTTTCCAACCCAAGAGACAGCCATGGAGAGGAGCTAGCCAAACTTCCGGAAGCCGGATTCATCGTAGATATAAAACATCCGGACTGGTTTAGCAAATCGTGATGGTACCAAAGAAGGACAAATCCTCGCGCCTATGTGTTGATTTCAAAGACCTTAATAAGGCTTGCCCAAATGATCCTTTCCCTCGAATTGATCAAATTATCGACGCTACAGCAGGACACGACTCATTGTGCTTCTCGACGCAGCATCTCGCTACCACTAAATCAAGATGGCGGAGCTGCACCAAGCTGCAACAGATTCATCACTCCATACGCCCATTATGCTTCAACACAATGCCCTTTGGGCTCAAAAACGCCGCGCAATATATCAGCAGCATGATTTAGACATGTCCGCTAACCAGATCGGCAAAACAAAGGAAGCATATGAGATGACGTGGTCGCAAATCCAAGCATGTCGAAACTATAATAGACGATTTGAGGCTCACATTCACAATCTTCAAAATATGACATCAAGCTCAATCCGAAAAATGCGCTTTATGCTCCAAACGGAAAGCTCCGGGCTTCATTGTGTCCGTAGAGGAATTGAAGCAAACCCAGCCAAGATCTGAGCTCACACAATTGGATATTCCAAAAGACCTCAAACAAATACAAAATTGATCGATGCGAGCGGCTCTAAGCCGCTTTATTTCCGCTTGGGAGAAAAGGCGGTACCCTTTACCGCCTCCTCCGCCGCACCAACACTTCGAGTGGACGGATGCCGCAACGGCAGGACTCAAGAGATAAAACCATATTGGCAACAACCGTCCTGGCCGCACTCCAATATGGGTGAATCAATGCTATTATACATCGCCGCACACATTAAGTCGTCAGCAGGTGCTCGCCGTCGAACGAGAACGGATGGACACCGTTCCTCTTCAAAGACCGGTTTATTACGTGTCCACCGTCCTCACTCCATGCAAGTCCCGCACCCACATTATCAAAAGATAGCATACACGGTGTTCAAGGCATCCCGGAAGCTGTGACACTACTTTCAAGAGTGTTCGATAACGGTAGCCTCCGGTACCTCTTAACGACATTATAAACAACCGCGACGCGACGGGCCGGATTGCTAAATGGGCCATAGAGCTCCTTCCATTCGACATAACCTATAAGCCACGGCGAGCTATCAAGTCGCAGGTTTTGGCCGACTTCATGGTCGAATGGACCGCCAACTCCCTAAAGAGTACGGGCGATACCCAATTGATCATGCACTTTGACGGCTCCAAAATGTTGGCCGCCTGGGGCAAGGCGTCGCCTCCGACGCATCTAACCGGTGATACAGTCCAATACGCCCTTCGATAATGTATATGGACTCCAACAACGCAGCTTAACACGAGGCCCTTCGCACGGCCTCCGGATGGCAGCTCCATGGGCATTAAACGCCTAGAGGTGCCCGGGATTCAACCTCGCGATATCTCAAATAAACGGAGACTTTGATGCCAAAGATCCAAAATGGCAGCATATCGCAATGCGGTCCTAAAATGTCAAGACGGTTCAAGGGCTCAATTTCATCATATAGCCCGGACAACAACCAGCGGCGGACATATTGGCACGATCGGTGCAAAACGCGATGCCGTCCCGCCTAACATCTTCCCGAACGGCTATTCAAGCCATCCGCATTATGGGAAGGGAGTCCGAAATAACAACCGACCCAACCGCATCGCCTCGACACCAACACTCGACACAATCGGCAGCTCGCCACCGAGATAACACCTCCACCCACGAAATAATGGCGGTCATCGCCCCGTGGACAGAGCCATTCCTAGCCTACCTAACTAGGCAGGAACTCCCCGAAGACCAAAACGAGGCCCGCTGCATAGTACGACGATCTAAAGCCTATAAAGTCCATGAGGGAGAGCTTTATAAGAAAAGCACAACAAGAGTCCTTCAAAGGTGTATCTCCGAAGAGGAAGGGCGCAACCTCCTGGCTGAAATTCATGCCGGACTAGGTGGGCACCACGCCGCAGCCCGGGCCCTTGTAGGCAAGGCCTTCCGTACAGGATTTTATTGGCCGACGGCCCGGCAGATGCGCGATTTAGTCCAACGATGCGCCGGTTGCCAGCTTTTTGCTAACTAAAGCCACATACCACCCACCGCCTCAAAACTATACCCATCACCGGCCGTCAGGGTCCGGGGCTTGATATGGTTGACCCTTAAGGGGGGAACCCACAAGCAAAAATACCTATTGGTCATGGTGGATAAATTTACCAAATGGATAGAGGCTAAATCGTTAAAACGGCCAATCCGGACCGGTGATAGACTTTATATCAGGGTAGTTCACCATTACGGTGTCCCCACAAGATCATCACCGATAACGGCACCAACTTCACTTGCCGATGAGGTCAAATTATGGTGCAAAAACATGGGCATCAAGCTCGACACGCCTCACCTATCACCTCAAACCAACGGCCAAGTCGAACGAGCAAACGGTCTAATCATGAGCGGCATTAAACCCGCACTAGTGCAGTCCTCAAGGAATCTAACACACACCGGGTTGAGGAGCTCGACCAGACTGGGGCTGCGACCACGCCAATCAGACTACCGGATTCACACCATTTTTTATGGTGTACGGTGCAGAGGCAGTCCTGCCCTGCGACATAATTCATGACTCACCTCGCATGCGCATGTATGAAGAAAGAGAAGCCGAGCTCGATCGGCAGGACAGTTTGGACGCATTGGAGGAGGAGCGCGACGTGGCAAAAGCTCGTTCCGCATTCTATCAACAGCAGGCTCAAGATACCAAAGGTGGAAGCACGGGCCAAAGCTTATAACGTTGGCTAACTAGTTCTACGCCGCCGACAAGAAAAGGACAAACTCAAGCCCAAATGGGAAGGTCTTTCATCATCGACCAGGTCCTCGACCGCGGGAGCATACCGCTCATAAACGATCGGATAACCGACTCGAGCCGAACCCATGGAACGCAGCCCGCCTATGAAGATTCTACGCTTAAGCGCCGACTTCAAGTTCGCTTCTTCCTCCTTCCACATTTTCTATTTTTGCTGTCTTTATTTCTCTCCTTCCCCTCCTTCTTCATAAAGCCTTTAGAGGCTCGCTTATGCTTTGTTCAAGATATTTGACGCGCTGTACGCCCATTATACTCGGGGCTTTTTACCGTGCTTTTTTATACGGGCTTTATGCCCAACACATGCGCCAAACTTCCGCATGTACCTTTTATTCACCATTATATGCATCGATATGACTTAAATTTTGGCTAAGCTGGGTTGCTCGCTCCTGTGCTTACCCCTCACGCTCCCGATTGTTCGCTAGGTGGTAAAGGAGCACCTCTCGCGATTGTTACCGCCGGTTCAGCCGAATGTGTACCTCGACTGGGTGAAGCCAAAAGCTAGCGTTTTAAGGGAATATTCGGTCGGTGAACTGAAAGATGATTTTTAACTATTTACCCATCTGCCCCTGATGATTTTCTGCTTTCATAGCAGCTTTGACATGCACTTTAGGGCATGCATCCCAAAGAAAGGAACCCTTAACGGAACTATTCTCCCCGAAGATGTTTCTACTATCCATGTAATATAACATAACTAGTTGGGCACTTGTCCGACATAAGCAATAATGACCCCACGCTTTGGCTCCATGCATACCCCGGTTCTTATATAACCAATGGGTATTCGGACACACCCGACTATTGGGTCCCGAGGTCAAGAGAAAAGGTCCGCTATGACAAACGATCTACAATCCGCTAGAAGACATTTTTCATGTCATATTTAATTACATAGTCAACTTGACTCATTGTATTCCTCCTCAATGCCATCTAATAGGCTATCTAATTTACAATCTTGCTGAGAATACTTATGCCAATTCTACTTGGCCATACACTAAGCTTACGGGATCTCCTTCCCATCAGCCCCACAGTCCCACCTCGCCATGTGGTTTGGGTCAGCCTTCGTACCGCTGCCTTCACCATGGCCCAGCCTCCTCGGCGCCTCGACGGCAGGCCGATATCTTCCATAGTCGAAGCGCCGCTGCTGCCCTCTTGAAGCCGCCCGCCAGCTTCCAATGCCTTCGGCAGGAGATAGATGGCCACAAGGCCTGCCGACGCTTTCATCACCGCCAACTCGCTCGAGCAGCCGACGCAGTTCGGGAAGAAGATCACCAAGAACTGGGCATCTCCTCTCAGACGCACTGTGAGAAAACCTACATACATGTTTATGTTAGTCACCTTCTCGCCAACTCTTTCAAAGTTCGCCAAGCACTTACTCGAAAATGCCGTGACGGTTGCCAATTCTCCTTTACGGAGTCGCATAACCGGGCATGAACATCCTTTAGTTCCTCACCCAGCTGGGTGTTGGCATCTTGAGGTTATTTTTCTCCGCCGCACTCGTAAGCACGCCTCGCCGCCTTTAGCTGACGAAGAGCTGTTGCTTGTCCGGATCTAGTCCGCGCCATCTGCAATATTTTTGTCGATTTACACACCACCGACTTCATAAACTATTTATCTTTTGAAACATATATTACCAGAGGGGTCTCTCGTGGCTCCCCTCAGAGCGGCTAGTGCGGCCTCAAGTTGGGCCTTGCATTCTTCAAGCCCCGGGACAGTCGGGTATTCTTTTTGTAAGATCCTCAGATAACAAATGATCCTTAAATCAGTTATTCTAACTATTTTAAGTCTCGGGGCTACCGCATATATAATCACAAATCTCCTTACCAGATGTCCTTTACATACTGCCCGTGGCTCGCTAGACCATCTTGAGCGCACGGAGGTGCACATCTCCGAATTGAAGGCATTCAAGGCCTCTTGGGAGAAACACGCGCCACGAAGAACTGTCCGGGCGGCGCCGGATTCATGGCGCCTCCACCTCGGAGTTGGTGGCGGACAATTTGTCAAGATCCTCTCGTCGGAGGAGCATCCGACGACGCCTCGTGGTTCGTCATTCTCCGACCCGCTTTGAAGCCTGGTCGGTGAAGGTTCGATTATAACCTCTCCGGACTCAGCCCGCGAGCGCTTTTCCCGAAAAGAGCACCAGCGTAGTACGCCTTCCAGAATCAATCTGGAGTATGGTGACACGCCATACCGCTGCGGCGGAGTTTCGATCTCGACCGCATTTTTTTTAGCCTCGCGGGGCCAGACGCCCTTGCTAGCTGGCTGATCACTGGGCTCGGCTTCCGCGTCAAGGTACTCTCCTGCTAAACACCATTGGTATACGGTGGTTAAAAATAAGCATGGATGGGTCATTATCGGGTTTTGGGACCTCGGTCTCGCCACTGTGAGGCTGGAAGTATTCCGGTAATCGGCCGTGATGGCAACCAAAGCATTGTCGATGCTAAGTTGGTAGAACACCCCGCCGATCAACTCCACCTTTATATCCGGATCCTCTTCGAGGCCGGATCGAGGGACCGCCCGGATCCTCGGTTGTGGGGCGGGCTGTATCTTCTCCATAGTCCGGCGCAGCTTCCTCAAGGAGAAACCATAAAATGAGATATTTAATCAAGGGAACATGGATTGGACAGGCCGCAAAGATGTTTGCTTACCCAATTTCAAGGATTATTCGAAGAAAACTCGCTCAGTGGGTTGACGCGAGGAAGTCCTCCTCCTCCCTTTATACATGGCGCATAAGGTCTTCACCAGTTCGGTGATCGATCCCGCCCGCTATGCCATGGCGGTGGCGCCGCCCTCCCGTGTACTCCCACATGGGTGGCCTCTATATTGAGCGGCTGCACTTTCATAATGCAGATTGCCATGACTCCAATCATGGTCAATCCGCATGAGCCAGAATCTTATACGGCTCATCAAGTAAAGGACATCCCGATCATTTTCCTCTCGGGCTCCGTGGCGCCAGCTTAGGCCTTTCTTCGTGAGGAGCTGCTAACTCCGAAGGCCGATCCAACAGATCCGCAGCGGACGCCCTCCATGTAAAACCATTTCAAGACCACTTCTGACGCTTTCTTTGGGGTTCCGGATAGATATCCGTCCCGACGATGCGCCATAGTTCGCTCCACCACTTGATATATTGACCCTCATAAGAATGGGGTACTAGGCAGAATAATCTTTCCACAAATGAAATGAGCCTCGACGCCCAAGAACAGCTCACAGAGGGCCACGAAGCTGCCGATGTGCAAATGGAGGAAGGTGTAAGGTGGTGCAACCGGAGGCCGAGAACTCAAGAGCCCTGAGAAACGGATGGATTGGAAACTGAGTCCTCTTACTAGATAAGAGATGAAGCATACCCGCCTCCTTTAGAGGGATCGGGACACTTCCGCTTGCTTTCCGCCTTTGTAGGTGGCGAAGTCCGCCGAACCGAACCATGAAGTCGGGGAAGGAATCTTTGGTTTGAGTATAACCAGCTCGCTATGCGGACTGAGCATCTCCCACCTCCTGGCTGAGGGTTGGGAGCGAGAGGAGGAGCCAAGGCCGACCGGCCCATGGTGGAATGGGCTTTGGTCGAGGCGCCCGATGAAAGCTCACGAAGGTTCGATGGTGTGACTCAGATCTAGATCCTCGCCTTTTGTAGGCAGCTCATTTGCAACTAGGGGGTAAGTAAAATACCGCTTTTCGATTCATTCAAACACGGGAAGATGGCCATTATTGGGCGAGAAGCCAAGGAGCGCAGCATTTATCGGGCCCGACACTATTCGGCAAGTATATGGAATTTGAGAAGAACCCGCCGCAATGCCGAAGACAATCAACGCATTGAAGCCGACTCATCGCCATCAAGTTCGGGGAATGAATCGAGGAGTCCCGGGTGTCCTTCGGATAGCTCAACCATCATCGCTGGACGGAATTTGACCGGAGGGTTTTTCAGGTTTGCCTCCGATCTGGTAGATCCACTTGTGTCTGATCTTAATCAGAGTTCCTTCCATCGAGATGCGGATCTCGGTTACCATCCGCCTAGACGGGGACCCCCGCCGGTGTCAAACCGCGGATCTCGGTAGGGGGTCCCAACTGCGCCTAGGCGGATGGTAACAGGAGACAAGGGATACGATGTTTTAACCAGGTTCGCCCTCTTGATGGAGGTAAAACCCACGCCCCGCTTGATTAATATTGATGATGTGTTTACAAGAGTGGATCTACCACGAGATCAAAGAGGCTAAACCCTAGAAGCTAGCCTATGGTATGATTGTTGTTCGCCCCACGGACTAAAACCCTCCGTTTTATATAGACACCGGATAGGGTTAGGGTTACACAGAGTCGGTTACAATGGTAGGAGATCTACATATCAGACGCCAAGCTTGCCTTCCACGCCAAGGAAAGTCCCATCCGACACGGACTAAGTCTTCAATCTTGTATCTTCATAGTCTTGGAGTCCGCCGATGATGATAGTTCGCTATCCGGACACCCCTAGTCCGAACTCCTCAAGAGTCTCTTTAACCGGCTTCAGCGACGATGAGTCCGGCGCCAGATATTGTCTTCGGCGCTTGTAAGGCGGTTCTCCTTCAAACTTCATGTTCCCGCCGAATAGTGTCCGCTTCCTTATAAATGTGGCTCTCCTTGGCTTCTACGCCTAATAATGGCCTTCTTCCACGTGTCGCATTTAATGCAAAAGGCTGATATTTTACATTTTACCCCTAGGCGCATGTAACGAGCCGCCTATAAGAGAGGCGAGGATCTAGATCCAGCTCACACCATCCTCCATCCGCAAGTTCTCATCGGCGCCTCGACAAAAATCCATTCCATCATGGATAGCCGACGCTCCCTCCTCTCTCGGCCCCAGCCCTAAGCCAGAGATTGGGGAGATGCTCAGCCCACACAAATGAGCTAGTGGCACTCCAAACCGAGGGATATCTTCCCCAGCTTTCATGGTTCCGGTTCGAGCCGGACTAGCCACCTATAGGGGTGGAAAGCAGGCGAGAGCGCCCCAACCCTTCCAAAGGGGAGCGGGTATGCTTTGTCACTTATCTAATAAGGGACCTGGATTTCCCATACATCCGCTTTCTCCGGGCTCCTAGAGTTCTACGGACTCCAACTTCACCACCTCACGCCCGCCCCATATTGCACATCGCGGGCTTCAGAGCTTTTTGTGAGCTGTTCTTGGGCATCGAGCCCCATTTTGCGCTGTGGAAGAGATTGTTTTGCCTCGCACTTCGCTCTCATGAGGGGTCGATATATCAAGTGGGCGGAGCCAAATATGGCGATCGCCGACCAGATATTTATCCGCACCGAAGAAGGCGTCCAAGATTGGCCTTCGAATGGTTCTACATGGAGGACGCCTCATGATCCAGTTCGGATCGGCCTCCCTGAGTTCAACAATGCTCCTTGAAGAAACGCCTGAGTTGGCGCCATGAGCCCTCAACGGAAGATGATAGGAGCGCCCATTATCCGATGGGCCGGATTAGGTAATCGCCCATCCGGATTGACCATGATTGGAGTCATGGCCACATGCATTATGCGAGGGTGCAACCACCCAATATAGGGGCCACCCTATGTGGGATTTCAACGGGAAGATGATGCCACCCGTCATGGCCGCAAAGGGTCGGGCTCGCAAATGATCCGCAAAGATCCTGTCCGGCTTGTACAAGGGAGAGGAGGAGGACTTCTCCGCAAGAATCCGCTGAATGGATTTTCTATGAATAACCCTCGAGCTGGGTAAGCGGATGTTCATCTACCCGATCCATACTTTTTTTAAGTCAAGTATCTTACTCGTGATTTCGACGCAGAGCTGCGCCGGATGTGGAGGGCATACGGCCTAACTCCACAGCCCGAGGATCCGAACGATCCCTTGATCCGACTCAAGAGGATCCGACATAAAGGTGGAGTTGATTGACGGGTGTTCCACCAACGAGCATAGATAATGCCCTAGTCGCCATTACGGCCGACTACCCCGGTTTGATTTCGCCTCCTGTGACTACGACCGAGGTCTTGACACCATCATTTGATCCGCACCAATTCTGACCATCCCATACCGATGGTGCATCGCAGAGGTGACTTTAAGGGGAAGTCGAACTCCACGGCGTCAATCAACAAGGGTCATCCGCCCAAAGAAAGCGGAAGAGGAGCGCGCGCGAACCGAAACATCGCTGCAACGGTACGGAGCACCGCTATTTTTAAGGGAAGGATCCCCAGGAGGTATATTAATGCTCATAACTTTTCCAGAAGAGCGCCACGGACAAAGGTCCGGAGAGGTTGCCAATCAAGCTCTCCGCCAACCATGCCGCAACACATGGTCCGGGAGGGGAGGCGAATACAAGGCATGAGCCAGATGCTCCTCCAACGGAGGATGCCGACAGGCTGTCCGCCACCCGGTCTGAGGTGGAAAGCACCATGAATCACAGGCGTCACAGGACAGTTCTTCGTGACGCGTGTTTCTCCCCGGAGGCATTAAATGCCTTTGATGTGGGAAACGCGCACCTCCGTGCCGCTCAAGATGGGTTAACCAGAGCCACAAAGCAGTATGTGAAAGACATACGGGTAAGTAATTTTAATAGTTATATATGCCAGTAGCCCCTGGGACTTAAAATAGTTGAAATAACTGATTTAAGGATCAATTATGATGCAGGATCTTACGGAGAAGAATACCCATCTGTCCCAGGAGCTCCAAGAGTGCAAGGCCCAACTTGAGGTCAAGATCGCCGCCATGTGGGGAGCCACAGAGACCCCCACCGGTAAGACGATTTTGAAAAGATAATATTTAACAAAGTGCGCATGAATCACAATAATATTGCAGAGGGCGCCGGACTAGATCCGACAAGCAACAGCTACTACGCCAGCTAAAGGTCAAGAGGGGGTGCTTATGAAGGTGCAGCAGAGAGAAACAAGCTCCAAGATGCCCACACCCAGCAGGAGAAGAGCTGAAAGGTGTTCGCCCAGCTGTCCGCTCCGTGAAGGAGAATCAGGGCTTTGTCGCGCATTTATAGTAAGTGCTTGAACAAATTCCTTTGAAAATAAGAATTCGCGAGGAAGTCGATTGACGTAAATATGTCTTTAGGTGTGCTCACAGGTTGCCTCGCTGGAGGAAATGCCCGAGTGAACGGGTGACCAACTTCCCGAGCTGGTGCAATTGCTCAACGTGTTCGGCAAAGCGGCGAGTGGCGCTGCTCATGCTTTATGGCCATCCGCCTCCCTACCCGAGGGCCTTGGTGAGCTTGCCGAGAAGCTTGTGGAGCACGGCGACGCCTCCGCTTGTGGAAGATATCGGCTCGCTGCAGGGCGCCAGGAGGCCTCGGGCCATGGTGAAGACACGCTACCCGGAAGGCTGACCCAAACCACATGGCCGAGGTCGGACCAAGGGCCCGATGGGAAGGAGATCCCTGTGAGTTGATGTACGCCAAGTAGAACTGGCATGAATATTCCCAACAGGATCAGTAATTAGACTGCCTCGTTAGATGAGATTGAGGAGGAGTACAATCACCGGTTTGACGATGTAATTTGAAATGACATGTAAAACGCCTTCTAGCCGGATTGTAGATCGCTTGTCTTTGCGGACTGCTTGCTTCAACCTCGGACCCAACGGTCCGAGGTGTCCGAATACCCTTACGGTTATAAAAGAACCGGGCATGCATGGAGACAAGGCGCCGGGTCATAATTGCTTTATCGCATAAGTGCCCAACTAGTTATGTTATATTACATGGTTAGTAAGAAACATCTTCCGTGGAGAATAGTTCCGCTAAGGGTTCTTTTCTCGAGGCATGCCCTAAAGTGCAATGCCGGATCGCGAAAATAGCGTAAAAGCATCCGGGGCAGATAAATAAGTAAGTAATAAATCATCTTTCAAGTCACCGATCAATATTCTCTTAAGAACGCTTAGCTTTCGCTTCACCCAGCCTAAGGTGCACATCCGCCGACTCGGCAAGAGTAATCACAGAGGTGCTCCTTTACCTCCTAGCCGAACAATCGGGAACGAGGGGTAAGCACAGAGCCAGGAAACCCAGCTTGGCCAAAACTTAAGTCATATCGATGCATGTAATGGTGAATAAAAGGTAAATGCGAAGTATGACACATGTATTGGGCATGAAGTCTGATGAATAAGCTTCGTTAAAGAAGCCCCTGTGTATAATGAGTGCCGAGCACATCAAGTGTAAAGTAACAAAGCGCAAATCAGCCTATAAAAGGTATTGAAAAAAAGTGGAAGAAGGAGGGGACAAGAGACAAGAAAATATAAAAAGGTGGACGGGAGTGAGACGAACTTGGGGTCCGCAAGGGCGAGAATCTTCGGAAACGGGCTGCGCTCCATGGGTTCGCCGAGTCGGTTGTCGACAAGCATGTGAGACGGTATGCTCCACGGTCAGGCCTTGGTCAATTATGAAGGGACCTTCCCACTTGGGCTTAAGTTTGTCATTTTTCTTGTCCGCAGCGAGAACAAGTTCGCCAACATTGTAAGTTTTGGCCCGCATTTCTCTCGCTTTGATATCTTCGAGCTCGCTGCCGATAAAATGCGGAACGAGCCTTTGCCACGCCCCGCCTCCTCTAAGGCGCCCAAACTGTCCTCCGGCGATCCAACTCGCTTCTTTTCTTCGTATATGCGCATTACCAGGTGAGTCATGAATTATATCGCAGGCGTAACTGCCTCTCGGCCGATACCATAAAAATGGTGTGAATCTAGTAGTTCGGTTTGGCGGGTCCGCAGCCCCCAGAGTACGGAGTCGAAGCTGCTCTACCCAAAGGCGTGTTAGATTCCTTGAGGGACCGCACTAGTCTGGGTTTGATGCCGCCATGATTAGACCATTTGCTCGCCGACTTGACCGTTAGTTTGGGGGTGATAGACCAAGCGTAATCGAGCTTGATGCCCATGTTTTTGCACCAGAGTTTAACCTCGCCGACCGTGAAGTTCGTGCTGCTACCAGGATGATGCTGTGGGGACGCCAAAACGTGTACTACCCCGGATATGAAGTCTATCACGGGTCCGGATTCTGCCGCTTTAACCGGCTTGGCCTCAATCCATTTGGTGAATTTGTCCACCATGACCAATAAGTATTTGTGCTTGGGGTTCCCTTTAAGGGGTCCAACCATGTCAAGCCCCTGCATCGCGAACGCCGTGTAATGGGTATAGTTTTGAGGGCGGGGTGGCATGTGGCTCGATTAGCAAAGAGCCGGCAACCGACGATCGCTGGACTAAGTCCCGAGCATCCGCCGGCTGTCGGCCAATAAAATCCTGCATGTAAGGCCTTGTTTACAAGGGCCCGGCTGCAGCGGTGCCCGCCGAGTCCGTGTGAATTTCAGCCAGAGATTTCGCCTTCCTCTTCGGAGATACACCTTTGAAGGACTCCGTTGTGCTTTTCTTATAAAGTTCTCCTCATGGACCTTGTAGGCTTTAGATCGCCGAACTATGCAGCGGGCCTCATTTTGGTCTTCGGAAGTTCCTGCCGCATTAAGTAGGCTAGGAATGGTTCTGTCCACGGGCAATTACGCCATTATTTCGTGAGCTGAAGGTGTTATTTCATTGGCCGAGCCACCGATCGTAAGAATGGTCCGAGTTAGGTGATGCAATGGGTCCGGATTGTTATTTCCGACTCTTCCCATAATACGGATGGCTTAAAGAGCCGCTCCAGAAGATGTTTGAGGACGGCGCCTCGCTTCACGCCGATGCGCATAACACGCCCGCTGCCTGGTTATTATCCCTGCCACATGGTGGAATTCGAGTCCTTCAAACCGAGCTGACATTTTTAGGACGGCGCTATGTAAGCTGCCATTTTGGATCTTTACGCCAAAGTCTCCATTTACTTGGGATATTGTGAGGTTTGAATCCCCACGCACCTCTAGGCGCTGAATGCCCATGGAGATTGCCATCCGGAGGCCATGTAGAAGGGCCTCAGATTCGCCGCGTTGTTGGAGTCCATGTACATTATTTGAAGTACGATTGATTGTGTCTCCAATTGGGGACGCTGTGACGACGCCAATTTCAAGCCAGCCAACATTTTGGATCCGCCAAATGCATGATCCAGCTTGAGTACGTACTGCATTTTTAGGGAGTTCGCCGTCCATTCAGCGATTTAAGTCAGCCGTAACTCGCGATTTTATAGCTCGCCGTGGTTTGTAGGTTATGTCAAATGGTAAGAGCTCGATAGCCCATTTTGCAATCCTGCCCGCTAAGGCCGCGATTGTTTATAATGTCGCTGAGAGGTACTTCGAGGGCACCGTTATTGAACACTCTTGAAAGTAGTGTCGCAGCTTCCGGATGCCATGAACACCGTGATACACTATCTTTTGATAATGTGGGTGCCGGATTGGCATGGAGTTAGAAAAAGGATACGAGTACAATCGGTTTTTGAAGAGGGAATTGCGTTCTTCTCGCTTTCGCTCAACAACGAAAATACCGCTACGACAACTTGATGTGTTGCTACGATATATAATAACATAGGTTCGCCAGGTTGGGCGCCGCCGTAACCGGATTTGTTGCCATTATGGCCTTTATTTCTTCGAGTCCGTTGTGGCAGCATCCGCCCATTCAAATGTTCGTGCACCGAGGAGGCGGTAGAGGGCGAGCCTTTTCTCCCAAACGGGAGATGAAGCGACTTAAGGCCGCTACACATCCGTTAGTTTTTGTATCCGCTGAGGTCTTTTGAATATCCAATTGTGACAGAGCTCGATTTTGGCCGGTTTGCTTCAATTCCTCTACCGGATACGATGAAGCCTAAGAGCTTTCCGCCGGTACGTCAAGATGCATTTTTCCGGATTGAGCTTAATGTCATATGCTCGAGGTTGTCGAATGTCACCCTCAAGTCTTCTACTAGAGTTCCGACGTGTTTGGTCTTGACGACCACATCGCCTCACGATGCCTCTACTCTTTTGCCTATCCGTAGCCGCATATGTTTGAATCATGCGCTGATATGTTGCGCCGGGCGCTTTGAGTCCGGGCGCATTGTGTTGAAGCGTAATGGCCCATATGGAGTAATGAATGCTATTATGCCTGATCTTTTTCCGCCATCTTGATTTGATGGTATCCGAGTATGCGCCGAGGAAGCACAATGAATCGTGTTCGCGGTAGCATCGATGATTTGGTCGATGCGAGGGAGGGGAAAGGGTCCTTGGACAGGCCTTGTTAAGGTCTTTAAAATCGACGCAGAGGCGCCAGGATTTGTCCTTTTTGGTACCATTACTAGATTGGCTAGCCAGTCCGGATGTTTTATATCTCCGATGAATCCGCTTCTAAGAGTCTGCTAGCTCCTCTCCCATTGCTCGCCTTTTGGGTTTGGAAAATCACCAAGAGCTTGTTTGACCGGCTTGAACTTTTAGATATTTAGGCTGTGCTCGCCACCGCGTGGGATTCCTAGCATATCTCAAGGGTGCCAGCAAAATGTCCCAATTTTCCCAAGGAATTCTCGATCGCGCTTCGACATCGGGCTTAATTGTGCCCCAATGGAGGCCGCTTTTTGGGGTCCGCTGATGGACATGAAATTTGACTATTTCAGATGCTGGTTTAAAAGAGGTGGACTTGGACCTCTTATCGAGTATCACATCGTCCCTATCCACCGTGGAGCGCAGCGTAGTTAGTTCCTTTGCCGCTAGGGCTTCGGACAATGCCTCTAGGGCCAGTGCGGCTGTCTTATTTTCAGCGCAGAGTGCTGTATCCGGATCACTAGCGAGAGTGATTATCCCATTGGGTCCGGTCATTTTGAGCTTCATGTACCCGTAGTGGGGTATAGCTTGAAG
Source organism: Aegilops longissima (assembly GCA_021605205.1). Lineage (NCBI taxonomy): Eukaryota > Viridiplantae > Streptophyta > Magnoliopsida > Poales > Poaceae > Aegilops > Aegilops longissima. The sequence goes on along the minus strand of CM038681.1, from coordinate 531,986,578 downwards.
ATTGTGAATGCCTCTCGCCTCTAACAAAGCGTGATATCCGCTGTTAATGGGGCCACTTGGAACGTGACCTCCTCGGACCTGTAATTGTCCGGTGAGCCAACACTACATCTAGTGTGATTTTTCCCGCAGCGATTTCTCGACTAGGGATTATCCTCCTCAAGGTTGTGCTGCTTCGCCAATGCGGCTCCAAATAATTTCCATTTTTTGAAGTGTTTCTTCATACATGAGGTTTAATCACGCCGCCATCCATGAGTACCTTAGTAAGACGGAAACCGCCCACTATCGGACCGAGGACCAATGCGGCCGGTGCTCTAGCTGTTCGAATTTAGGTTCGTCATGCGCTGAAGGTGATAGCCGTGTCGCCCATGGATTTGTTGTTGCTACTTGGTAGACTTCAAGCGAGGCTGGATTGTTCGCTTCGCATGTTATTTGATGCGAAAGTCTCAAAGACCGTTAATACCGCATCGGTATCGCTGGTTGGTCGCCTGGGCTATAAAGCCACGCCACTTTTGGCCACCTGTCAGAGTATCCAACACGCCAAGGCTGTGTGTTGGAGTGGCGCCCCGCATCGTGGATTTTGCAGGTCTGTTGAGCCATCCTCCAAAGACGGTTCCGCACTTTGGGGGTTTGGTTTTTTGGTATTTAACCTGTGTGCTTGATAATAATGCACCCTTTGTTTCAGATTAGGATGTATTTGGCGCCGGATTATTCCAAAATTTACTTTCGGTTTTCCAGCGCTCCATCGCATAATATTTTTGTACTATGGTCACCAAGTCAGCAAAGCGTAATCTCGCCACGACTTATGGCGTTTAGGATTCCTTTGTCCGTGCAATTATTGCAGAAGATTGGGATTGTGTCCTCCTCTCGGCAGTCCTTTATCCTGTTCATAACCAGGAGGAATCTGGCCCAGTAATGATGTACTATTTCGGCGGGCTCTTGCCGAATTCGAGAGAGATCGCTAATGTTTGGGTGGGCGGTGGTACTAACCGAACCCCGCCCTATTTAGGACTCAGGGCCGAGAAGTTTCAACTCGAAGTTTGGATTTTGAGTGTTATCCAAAGGAGTCCAACCCGCCGCCTAACTTTAGGTTCAGGGCTTGATCGACATCCGCTCCTCCGCTGGAATCCGCATGGAGGATCGAACCGGACGTAGCTAGTCCTTAAGATAGAAGAAGAATCGCCGCATTGCTCCTCTATCACAGCAATATGATGGGTAGCCCGGGAGAGTTGATCTCTCGATTGGTTTTAGGCCCTATCCGTCGTAGTCTGTGGCGACTCCTGTGGGGCGATTCGATCCAAGAGCTCGCTTACGAGGAGAGCTCGATTGATCCAATTGTTCGCAAGTTCAATTGACATGAAGATTGGTTTCGATGACTCGAGAGGTCATTGTTTCAAGACGGTGGCGGACCGGCGGTCATAAGAAACCACCAGTCAAGAGTTCGCCAGCGCCAAGGCCCTTTGGCGATAGTATTGTCTTTAAAGACGAGATGAGGCATCCTACCCGATGGCGAGGACACGTAAGAACTCTCAATGAAAGCACCAATGTCGGTGTCAAACCGCAGATCTCGGTAGGGGGTCCCGAACTGCATCTAGGCGGATGGTAACAGGAGACAAGGGACACGATGTTTTACCTGTGTTCGGCCCTCTTGATGGAGGTAAAACCCACGCCCTTCTTGATTAATATTGATGATGTGTGTTACAAGAGTGGATCTACCACGAGATCAAAGAGGCTAAACCCTAGAAGCTAGCCTATGGTATGATTGTTGTTCGTCCTACGACTAAAACCCTCCGTTTATATAGACACCGGATAGGGTTAGGGTTACACAGTAGTCGGTTACAATGGTAGGAGATCTACATATCCAGATCGCCAAGCTTGCCTTCCACGCCAAGGAAAGTCCCATCCGGACACGGACGAAGTCTTCAATCTTGTATCTTCATAGTCTTGGAGTCCGCCGATGATGATAGTTTGGCTATCCGACACCCCTAGTCCGAACTCCCTCAACCCCCTACCCGAGATCCGCTGGTTTTGACAATCGACACCATCCTTTTATCCGCCAAATATTTGGGGTAGTTATGCTTCCAAAGGACCAGTCCCTTTGGCAAGAGAGGCACTTAGTCTCGTGCTTAGGTCCAGACTTGGGCTTCTTCACTTGAGCAGCAACTTGCTTGCCGCTCTTCTTGAAGTTCCCTTCTTCCCTTTACCCTTTCTTGAAACTAGCGGTCTTGTCAACCATCAACACTTGATGTTTTTCTTGATTTCTACCTTCGCCGATTTCAGCATCACGTAAGAGCTTGGGAATCGCTTTCATTATCCCTTGCATATTGTAGTTCATCACGAAGTTCTAGTAACTTGGTGATAGTGACTAGAGAACTTTGTCAATCACTATCTTATCTAGAAGATTAACTCCCACTTGATTCAAGCAATTGTAGTACTTTTATAATCTGAGCGCATGCTCACCGGTTGAGCTATTCTTCCATCTTGTAGGCAAAGTATTTGTCAAAGGTCTCATACCTTTCGACATGGGCATGAGTCCGAAATACTAATTTCAACTCTTGGAACATCTCATATGTTCCGTGGAGTTTCAAAAACGCCTTTGAAGCCCCGATTCTAAGTCGTAGCATGGTGCACTAAACTATCAAGTAGTCATCATATCGAGCTATGTAAAGGTTCATAACGCCTACATTTGCTCCTGCAATTGGTCTTTCACCTAGCGTGCATCAAGGACATAATTCTTCCGGCAACAATGAGGATAATCCTCGATCACTAATTCAGTCCACATGATTGCTACTAACATCTTTCAACTTAGTTTTTCTCTAGGAACATATCAAAATAAAACAGGAGCTAAACGCGAGCTATTGATCTACAACATAGATATGCTAATACTACTGTGACTATGTTCATGATAAATTAAAGTTCAATTAATCATTTTACTTAAGAATTCCACTTAGATAGACATCCTCTAATCATGTAAGTGATCATGTGATCCAAATCAACTAAACCATGTCCCATCATCACGTGAGATGGAGTAGTTTCAATGGTGAATATCACTATGTTAATCATATCTACTATATGATTCACGCTGACCTTTCGGTCTCAAAGGTTCCGAGGCCATATCTGCATATGCTCGCCAAGTTTAACCTGAGTATTCCGCAGTGCAACTGTTTTGCACCCGCTGTATTTGAATGTAGGGCCTATCACACCCGATCATCACGTGGTGTCTCAAAGACGAAGAACTTTCGAATCTGGCATACTGGGGAGAACACTTTTATCTTGAAATTTAGTGAGTGATCATCTTATAATGCTACCACAATCAAAGCAAGATAAGATGCATAAAAGATAAACATCACATGCAATCAATATAAGTGATATGATATGGCCATCATCATCTTGTGCTTGTGATTCCATCTCCAAGCACCGCCATGATCACCATCGCCACCGCGCGACACCTTGATCTCCATCGTAGCATCGCTGTCGCCTCGCCAACTATTGCTTCTATGACTATCGCTAACGCTTAGTGATAAAGTAAAACAATTATGTGGCTATTGCATTGCATACAATAAAGCGACAACCATATGGCTCCTGCCAGCAATCGACAACTCGTTTACAAAACATGATCATCTCATACAATAAATATAGCATCATGCCTTGACCATATCACATCACAACATGCCCTGCAAAACAAGTTAGACGCCCTCTACTTTATTGTTGCAAGTTTTACATGGCTACTACAGCTGAGCAAGAACCGCTTTTACCTACGATCAAAACCACAACGATAGTTCGCCAGTTAGTGCTGTTTTAACCTTCTCAAGGACCGAGAAGCGACACTCGGTTCAACTAAAGTTGAAGAAACCGACACCTGCCAGCCACCGTGCAAAGCATGTCGGTAGAACCAGCCTCGCCAGAAGCGACGCTGTAATGTCGGTCCGGGCCGCTTCATCCAACAATACCACCAACCAAAGTGTGACATGTTGGTAAGCAGTATGACTTGTATCGCCCATAACTCACTTGTGTTCTGCTCATGCATATAACATCTACGCAGAAAACCAGGCTCGATACCACCGCTGGGGAACGAGTAATTTCAAAAATTTCCCACGCACACACAGATCATGGTGATGCATAGCAATGAGAGGGAGAGGTGTCCACGCACTCGTGAGATCGAAAGTAAGCGCTAGCACAACGCGTTGATGTAGTAGTACGTCCTCACGATCCGACCGATCAAGTACCGAACGCACGACACCTCCGAGTTCTGCACACGTTCAACTCGATGACGTCCCTCGAACTCTGATCCAGCTGAGCTTTGAGGGAGAGTTCCATCAGCACGATGACGTGGTGTTGATGATGATGTTGCTACCGACACAGGGCTTCACCTAAGCAATGCTACGATATTATCGAAGTGGACTATGGTGGAGAGGGGCACCGCACACGGCTAAAAGATCCAAGAGATCAATTGTTGTGTCTATGGGGTGCCCTCTCCTCCGTGATATAAGGGGGGGAGAAGAGGGCCGCCAAGGAGGAGGTGCGCCTAAGGGGGGAATCCTACCCCACCGAGAGTAGGACTCCTCCTTTTCTATTTGGAGAGGGAGAGGAAGTAAGAGGAAGGAGGAGGAAGGAAGGTGGGGGGAGCGCCCCTCCAAATTCAGATTGGCTTGGGGGGCGCCTCCCTGCTCCTTTCCCTCCTTTCCACTAAAGCCCATTAAGGCCCATATACTCCCGGGTTTCGATAACCTCCCTGGTGCTCCGATTATCCCGATCTCACCCGAACCATTCCGGTAACCAAATATAGTCGTCTAATATATCGATCTTTATGTCTCGACCATTTCGAGACTCCTCGTCATGTCCGTGATCACATCCGGGACTCCGAATTACCTTCGGTACATCAAAACACATAAACTCATAATATAACCGTCATCGAACTTTAAGCGTGAGGACCCTACGAGTTTGAGAACTATGTAGACATGACCGAGACACGTCTCTGGTCAATAACCAATAGCGTAACCTGGATGCTCATATTAGCTCCTACATATTCTACGAAGATCTTTATCGGTCAAACCGCATAACAACATACGTTGTTCCCTTTGTCATCGGTATGTTACTTGCCTGAGATTCGATCGTCGGTATCTCAATACCTAGTTCAATCTCATTACCGACATGTCTCTTTACTCGTTCCGTAATACATCATCCCGCAGCTAACTCATTAGTCACATTGCTTGCAAGGCTTATAGTGATGTGCATTACCGAGAGGGCACATAGATACCTCTCCGACAATTGGAGTGACCAATCCTAATCTCGAAATACGCCAACCCAACAAGTACCTTTGGAGACACCTGTAGAGCACCTTTATGATCACCCAGCCACGCTAGAAATTTGGTAGCACACAAAGTGTTCCTCCCAAACGGGAGTTGCATAATCTCATAGTCATAGGAACATGTATAAGTCAGGAAGAAAGCAATAGCAGAATACTAAACGATCAAGTGCTAAGCTAATAGAATGGGTCAAGTCAATCACATCATTATCCTAATGATGTGATCCCGTTAATCAAATGACAACTCATGTCTATGGTTAGGAAACTTAACCATCTTTGATAAACGAGCTAGTCAAGTAGAGGCATACTAGTGACACTATGTTTGTCTATGTATTCACACATGTATTATGTTTCCGGTTAATACAATTCTAGCATGAATAATAAATACTTATCATGAAATAAGGAAATAAATAATAACTTTATTATTGCCTCTAGGGCATATTTCCTTCAGATCCCAGGAAGGAGGCCTGCGCCTCTTTCGATCTGTATCCCAGTTTGTGCTAGCCTTCTTAAGGGAGACTTGTTTAACTTATGTCTGTACTCAGATATTATTGCTTCTGGTGACTCGTCTATGATCTAGCACTAGTATTCGAGCCCTCGAGGCCCCTGGCTTGTTTTATGATTCTTGTATGACTTATTTTATTTTAGAGTTGTGTTGTGATATCTTCCCGTGAGTCCCTGATCTTGATCGTACATGTTTGCGTGTATGATTTAATCGGGGGCGTCACAAGTTTGTATCAAGTTGGTATCAGAGCCGACTTCCTATAGGAATCCCCATTCCAAACTCCTTGGCCGAAGTCGAGTCTACTCATTGCAAAACTTTTACTAACATGGCTCTGTGGCTTACGGGCCCACGTCGCCATTTGGGTGGTATTAGGATCTTTTACTCCTCGATCTTTACTCTTGGGCTCTGATCTCTGTTCTATTCGGGTTAAATGAATTTTGCTAACTCTAACATTACGATCTCGTGATCACTGCCACCCGGAGAGCCCCTTATTACAGATGATCGCCCACTGCACCAGAAGATTCCGAAGATACTCTCTGATGTTCTTTCGAGAACTTGTGCTCATCGGGTTTGCAATTCCCTACCACCGAGACATCCCTATGGATAGCTACTTATACTTGCCACCCATACCTTCATTCTCGATTACTCTTGTTAGTACAAGATACCCTGAACTACTTCTCGCTATTCCGAGAATCCTTTGTGCTTACTGCCTTGCAGCTCTTTTATACAAGATTACACCTACGCATAGTTCCTCACATTTATCGAGGATTTCTTCATCCCTAGTTGTTCTCGTGTTTCACAAAATTCTTCGGGATACTATTCGGTTTTCTGAAAATCCTCAGGAGTCTATTGCTTCTGAATTCCTTGCCTCCGACTATGGTTAATTCCATATTTCTAGCAAGTCCGCTGACATCCTTTGTCAAGATTATTTCGAGTCCCTTGATTCAATATTTTGCTAAAGCTCGCAATCCTCAATCAGATCGTAGAATTCACCTTCCGCCTCGACGCCAATTTTAGATGAGCTGGTTCTCACCAATCAAATTACCGCTGATTGTACCCCTAAGTCTATTCAACTTATCCATCCTTAATCGAGCGCTTGTTTCGAGCCCTTAATTTGGAAATCATAACCACTTTGCATTTGAGCTTGATTAGTCAATTGTATCAATAATTTGATCTCCTTGCATTCTTTCTTCTTCGTTGAGTACCGATGCTCACATCGATCCCTTTGGACCACCGATCATTTGTTGGATTTTATCCGACAACGCCCTTCATATTCAATAACCTTAGAGCCTTTCCTGATACATAATGCCTTTGGTAAATTGTATCCTCTGCTTTCTAAACAATGCTCTACTTTTGGGTTTGTATTAATTACTTCTAAAAGATTGTGGTATATGTTGCTAAGATACCCCAATGGGTTGAACCTATGCCTTTCTTAATTTTTTGTGAACCCGAAAGTTTTCATGGGTCATACCGTAATTCACGAGGTAGGTTTCCATAATCAATTCATTTTAATAAGAGCGAGAAGTGAATGAAAGGTTATGCATTGAAGAAGTGGAGTCGATTTTGAACTTTGTGTTCATGCCCATGGAAATGATCCAGATCGTATCATTAAAGCTTCTCTTCAAATAAATATTTCCTTGGTATAAGTTTATCTTATATCTGGGATCTGGCATTTTGCAATCGTTGTTCCGGCCATGTTCTCCTTTTACTTACAATTTCTTAGACAAGTTGAAGTACTTGTCTTCTGTAGATCATTGCACCTGTCCAACCCTTACTTTGATATACTGTCGAGCATTACACTCTGGTATCTCAAGAATACCACGGAACTACATAACTTCTTATGAGTTCTTCATCAACTATTATTCTCGCCAATTCCAATTTCCTCGGTTCTCGAGTTATTAGTCACCGAGAACACCATTAAGTGAATCGATTCCATCCGATTCAATAACTCTAAGTAATTTTCGCTGCTTATGATTTAATAACCCTTCAAGTCATTCCTAGCCCGATCGGCTATATCATTATCGCAACTTTTTAACTATGCTATCTGGTCCTTCTTCCGGCACAATTTTCAACGATGAGCTGCTTACGTCAACTTTCATCGTCATATAATTTCGCCTTGAACAACAAGCTTGATTCTGAGTTTGTGTCGCATCTGTGTTACCAATAACTTTTCGCTCCATCCTTCCTTTTGCTTGATGTCGTCGATGAGCGATTATATCTTCATGAAACCTCTCGACAAATGTGTCATGATCATCATGAACATTATGAGCTCCTCATGGATATCAATTGAATTCATGATGAGAAATAGCATCCTTGCCCTCGATGATTTGTGTTATCATCGACCACTGATTGCTTTTCCGTTCAACACAAACTTGTTCGTGTTTTGTGTTATACCTTGGGATCCTTGCTATCCAACATTTGTTCTTCTTTACCTTGGAGTATTACCATCTTTTATGTCAAGAATGTCGTGAGAATTTCACCACCTCTTAAGAATTCTTGATGCAGGTGATACCTTTTGCCATATCCGTTCATTCCTTGGTCCCCGTGTTATTTCTAACCGGAAACCCGACAATCGAACTATGATGTGCGACTTCAAAACTTCTAGCAACCCTATTGCTTTGAAGTTAATGGTCGATATTTCACTCTTAGACCATTGGTTATCGGATCACCATTCTAACATTGATCATGCTACCTAAGCCCATATTTCGGGTGCACCTTTCAACCAATGTTTAACTGTGTATGTTTTCCTCCAAAGATACCTCATTATATCATTTGATCCGACAAATATTATCTCCTTGTTCACATAAGTGTGGGAATCCATCTTTTGAAAATCTCAATGAATTGTCGCTGAGTCAATCAGCCACCTCCTCATCCTCTCCTTAGTTTAATGACGAACTCTTGTTTTGGAACTTGCTTCCATAGTTCATTTCCCGAGAATCTTACAACGTCATCCCGTCAATTTGTGTTGCACCTTTTCTTCTCAGACATCCTGAGTCTGAGGTATCCTGATACCAAACAGATCTGAATCTTGGCCAGATATGATGGTTGGAACATATTTCCAGGAGTTATAACATCTTTATATGACCCGGTAAGGTGATGTCATGCCTAGCACACCAGGCCGGTGGACTTATGGTTATAGTTCTTCCTTTTTAGCAAGGTTATCCATTCTTCCCTGAGGAAATTGTAAGGCTTATTCTACAAGTTGTTCCTGATGGATCCTTTGAGTATCCAAAATCCGACCTTTGCTTGAAAACCATGTCAACGCTATCTCGAAGCATGTCTGTGGTACTCCGATTTTCAACAAGAACATTTGAAGCCCAATGCTAAATGTTTCTTTCTTAATTATCCTAACACCGTTGTATATATGGGTAATGCCATGAAAATTCTCTCCCATTACCTAAATGGTTTTCTACGTCATATCCAGTCATGGATATCATGCTATGCTTGTCCTTGGGAAGGATATACCCCTGAAATATGTGTTTTAACACATTTTTCTTTCCATTGTTCTGTTTAATCTAATATCATATTTTCTTTTCCATTGTTTGGTTTAACCTTTCTTGTGATCTATATGATCTAAGCAGTAATATTCTCCTGCTTATGTAAACCCCCCGTTGTACAATTCTTGTAGCAAGACCTTGTTACTATTATTGATGACATTCCGGTAGCCACCGATGGACGAGAACTTTGCCTATTGGTCAGCCTCGTTTCAACGAGCAGGAAAATGGTTCTCTTCGTCCCTCGCCCTTGGTACCGACGTTGTTGCCGACATAATAGACAGGCTACCATCTGACCTGCCTTGCTATCATGACCATGCAAGATGTCACCGCTCCTCCTACTTTTAACCCACATGGTGGGCCCATAACCCATAGTTCCACAGGATCGAAACCTGACTCTCCCGTACACCCTGTTTCCACAGATATTCGTCACGCTTGGCTTCGTATGTAATTCACGAGCCACCTTCCGTGTGATCCTCAGTTCTGGTATTAAACACAATACTTAATTTCGTTGCTCCGAAGCCCTTTCACACTCTATTTCAGGCAACGAACGATTTCCCGCCAGCTCAACACTTCCCATAATACCTCTTTACTTTGCTCTCGATATTTTCAGAGGTTTCAATTCGAGAGTTACTTTCCGCCTCCTTCCCCGTTGTTGTCTACCAGATAGTCTACCTTGCAGAGGTCTGTTCTCTCGAAATACCCACCCTTTATTTCTTTCGTAAGTACGATGGAATTCCCAAAGGAAGAATGCCCACTCCATCACGATGACCTGAAGCAGAGAATTGAAGACATCAACGTAATGGATCGACCTCTTCGAGAAGAGCAACCAAGATCGAGAAGATCTGTTAGAATTTCGCAACCACAAATTTTCCCCTTACACCACCTCTTAAATCTCGGGACGAGATTTCTTGTAGTGGAGGCGAATTGTGACACCCAAATAATTAAGCTACAGTAAACATCTGTTAATGATGCCATGTCACCACAGTTACTGCTGCTAATCTCGCGTTAGTTCGAAACTGATTCAAATTCAAATCCAAAATCAAGTCAAACGGTAAAAGTTTTCAAATATTAAAACTAAAATGTTCGGGTTGTGCCAAATAATGCATAGGTAATTATGGTGGAGAAACCACACTTTTACAAAATGCTTACATACTATAAAATGGTTAAAACAGCAGTTGAAACAATTAAATAATTGCTTTTGATATTCTACAAAATACTAATCTATTTGTTTAAAAGGAAATCTTTTGTGGTAGTGGGTGATCATGAGACACTAAATTAGGAATTTACTTTGTGGTATTAAACCAAATTAGTCCAAAGAAATAAAAGAAAACAGTAAAAGAAAATAAACAAAATATAAAAGGAAAGCAGCAAAATTAAAAGAGAAACCCCCCTCCCCCGATGGGCCCCGGCCCAGCTGGCCCCATACCCCCTTCTTAACTCCATCCCGGGGCAAACCCTACTCCTCGACCACCACTCCTCCCCGCATGATCCTCTCTCCTCCTCTCCTTTCGATCCAGATCGGTCTCCGATCCTGCCCCACGCCCACCTCACCGGGCGGTGTTCTAATGCTGCTCGTCGTCTTCAGCACCGCCATCGCCGCCGACCCCCGCCGCTACCTCCCCACCTCGCCTCTTCCCGATCTAGAACTGATCGCCAGACGACTCGACGCCGTCTGATGTCGCTTCGCCGAGCTACCTCGCCGAGCTTCTCCGCCTCGACCACGCCGTCCCCATCCTCCTCCTGCCGGACTGCTCGCCCTCGCCTCCCCGACTCGCTTCATCATGCCTCGCCGCCGATCCCTCACCGCCTGTGAGCACGCCTCTCCTTCCTCGCTCCTGCCGCCGGATCCGACAACACCCATCGCTCGGCTGCAGGCCCTGTGTTGCCCCTCGATGGCCACTGCCCTGCGGTTGCTTTCACGACCGCAGCGACTCCGCTATCCGCACACGCACGCGCTTCCCGACCACGGCCTCCTCCTCAAGGCCATGATCGACTGCACTCGCACAACCAGAACGCTTCGGCGCGCTATATCTCCCACGGTCGAGGCACGACTTAGAGGCATAACCGCATAGAAAGCAATGTCGCAAGTGAGGTAATCTTCACACAACCCATGTAATAATTAAGGAAAGATACATAGTTGGCTTACAATCGCCACTTCACACAAGACATAAATAACCATTCATCATTCAGAGTACACTCAAGGTCCGCTCACGGAACCAAAATAAAGAAGATACCCCAAATGCTAACACAGATCCCCGAATCGTCCCAACCGGGCACCACTATCGATCATCCGAAACGACATAGTAACGACCACGCCTCGTCGAACTCCCACTTGAGCTCGTGGAATCACCTGACCGCATCGCCGGAACTCGCAATCGTGTTTGAAGTATCTCGTGAGTCACGGGACTCAGCAATCTCACACCCGCGAGATCAAGACTATTTAAGCTAATAGGAAGGACTGAGTAGTAAAGTGGAGCTGCAGCAAGTTTACTAGCATATATGGTGGCTACTTCGCAAAAGAGAGCGAGAAGAGAAGCAAAGCACGGTCGTGAAACTAGTAGTGATCAAGAAGTGATCCTGAACTACTTACGCCGACATAACTCCAACATCAGTTTCACTTCCCTGACTCACGAGAAGAGACCATCACGGTTACACACGCGTTGATGTGTATTTTATTGAGGTCCACTTTAGGTTTTCTACAACCGACATTAACAAATTCCCATCTGCCTCATAACCATGGGCACGGCTTTCAAAGATATTACCCCGCAGGGTGTCCCAACTTAGCCCATTATAAGCTCTCACGGTCAACGAAGGATATTCTTCTACCGGAAGACCCGATCAATCTCGAATCCCGACTACAAGACATCTCGACAAAGAATAAGACAAGTCCAGAAAGTCACCTTGATGTGCCGACAAATCCTGATAGGAGCTGCACATATCTCGGTCTCGTGGCACACCGGATCGTCTAAGCTTCCGTAGGCTAACCCAGAGTTGCCCCGGTACACCGGCGGTCGACAGTTTGGACCAACACTCAAGGAGCACCGCCCGGGGTTAAAATAAAGATGACCCTTGAGTCTCAGAACCCAAGGGAAAAAAGGCTTAGGTGGCAAATGGTAAAACCAATGTTGGGCCTTGCTGGAAAAGTCTTATTCAAAGCGAACTGTCAAGGGGGTCCCATAAATCACCCAACCGTAAGGAACGCAAAATCAAGGAACATAACACCGTATGACGGAAACTAGGTGGCAAGAGGAACAAAACACTGCATAAGGCCGAGCCTTCCACCCTTTACCAAGTATATAGATGTATTAATTATAGCAGATAGATATTGTGATATCCCCAACAAGTAAACATGTTCCAACAAGGAACAACATCTCCATGTTCCAACAAGGAACAAACTTCAGCTTCACCGCAACTAGCAACGCTATAAGAGGGCTGAGCAAGCGGTAACATAGCCAATCAACGGTTTGCTAGGAAAGGATGGTTAGGGCTGACATGGCAATATGGGTGGCATGATATAGCAAGTGGTAGGCATCGCAGCATAGGCATAGCAAAAGAGCGAGCAACTAGCATAGCAAAGATAGAAGTGATTTCGAGGGTATGGTCATCTTGCTCGCAATGTTCTCAGAGTTGTCGAAAGCTTGATCCTCGAAAACGCTCTCAACAGGCTCCTCGCTCACGCACTCGCCTCCCGACTCTACCCAAAGCAACAACACAAACAAGGAACCATAATAAATCACGGTGCAATGCACAACCAACATGATGCAAAACATGACATGATATGCATGATGAGATATGCAATGCGATAAAGCGCCCGAAGGTAATGATGAACCAGGCATCAACTTGGCAAACCAAGCATGCCACTGAAAGATGAGATGATTTCGTTGAAATCGATATAAAGATCACCGAATCGGATGCACGGTTTGCAAATGGCAAGCAAAACAAGAATGGCGCAAATCTGCCATTAACAGCATGATGCCACTTTGCAAGCAACAAATAATTAAGCTACTGCACCCAAACGTAACAACAAAGCACATGGCAGTGATCTACACATGATGCTCGACAAAAGATGAGCACTGAGCTACGGCTAGTTCACATCATAACAGGTTCAAACAAGCATGGCAAAAGTGCTCAAAGTAACAGGCTGGACATGGCAAAACAGTAACAGGTTGCAATGTTCAGAGCATCAAAACTACATGCTACAGGAACTTAAAATAGCAAAACATGGCATGGCATGAATCTACTCAAAGCCTATTACAAAAGTCCCTTACTGACCATAAGCCAAAAAGGACTAGAAAATATAGTAACACCCATGTCAATATTGAAAGTCTTGTTAACAGATTCAGCAACTTGACATGTCAAAAACTGATAACGAGATGGCATGTTAACAAGCTCAATGCACTCACTACAGAGCCTCAAATGATAAACTAAGCATACATACATCAAGAAGACCTGACATAGAAGACATACATGGCAAGAACACTAACATAGCATATATGGATCAACCACCACAAGCTAGGCAAAATTGAATAACACGATACAATCTGCCAGGAATCATTTGGTAGCAAAAGTAGAGCTCGATTGACTCAAGCTATGGCATCCCATAATTGCAAACAAAGGCATGGATGGATAGAGCAAGTCATGCTTTACAAAACACCCTTACTGAAGTATCTCAAAATATGCATATATCTCTCGGTATCATAAAGCAAACATGACATCAAAATCAGCTAAAACAGGGCTGAAATCAGCAACATTAGGACACCTACTTTGCATGCTTGTGCTAGTCACCACATAGATCACAAAAATACATGGCATATACCACTGGAAAGATGACATGGCATTTTACAAAACTCATGTAGGACTCAAATTCATAGGGTGCACATATTAATCATAGCAAAAATAACAAAAGTGCAACTCCTGATAAAAATCAGAAACTATCAGCACATTGCACTTTTCCAACAGCATTTCGGGCATCAAGATGAGCTCAAATGAAAATGATGCAATGGAACGAAATGATCTACTCTTCGAGACGAACATTTTGACATATTATACGCGAAAAATGGATCTACGGATGCGAAGATATAGCATGTCGAAGATAGCATGATGATGCAACAGATCTGGGGACTTAGTGGAATTACTACCCGCGAAAGTCAACGCGGACGGAGGGGTCCGGATGGAGCGGTACGGGACGGAGAGGAGGCGTTGGTTCGTTGTACGGTGGATCTGGTCCCGATCCGGATAGATCCGGCGAGGCGACGACCCGGCGAGGTGGCCGACCGCGAGGCGCGAAGCGAGGCGGCGCGCGGCTCGGGAGGACGCGGGACGACGGGCGGCGGCGGAGGAGAGGGCCGGGCGGCGCGGCGGGGGCGACGAGGCGCGGGCGGCGCCGCGAAGGCTCGGCGGAGGGCGCGGGCGGGCGCGAGGTCGCCGGCGGGCAAGCGGCGGCGGCGGCGGAGGCGCGCGGCGGCGAGGGCCCGGCAGGCGCGCGGTCGCTGGGCGGGCGGCGGCGGCGGGTCATGGGGGTTGGATCTGGCCTTCGCCCGGGCGGCGGGGGGGCAGGCGGTGACGGATACCACAGGGGGCGGAGAGCTAATGGCGGGCGACACGTGGCGGCGGCGACGCGGCGGGCGGCGATGGCTGGGCGGCGCGCGGTTTTCGAGGAGGGAAGAAGGAGACCTAAAATGGCAAGGAGGGACGCCTAAATATAGCAAAATTAGGTTAGAGGGGTTTTCGCCCCTGATCTCGATCGGACGGTTTCGCATAGAGAGAGGTAGGAGGCTCCAAACGGAGGCGGTTTGCGCCACGCTGCTCGTTTAGAGAGACCGACAACATGGAAGGGGTTCGACGGGTTTTGGGACACTTGAGAGGGAGGTTAGACTGCGCCAAACGAGGTCTCATGCGTTGCTCGTTAGCCGATGGAGTACCAAACGACTCCAATGACCAAACTTGACAGCGGTCTAGTGGCGCGGTTAAGGCAGATGACAAATCCCGTCCACTCCGAGACGGTTTAAATACCCGCACACGGAAAAAATAAAAGGGCCGCCGGGAGATAGGAGGTTTGATTGCAAAACGGATAACGGAAAAATGCTCGAAACATGAGACTTAACACGTATGCAAATGCGATGCACATGATGACATAATATAAAATGCATGACACGACAAAAGCAAAAGGAGAAAACCCAACCACGGAGGGAATATCATATATCAATGCCGAAAATGGCAAGAGTTGGAGTTACAAATATGGAAAGTTACTCCGGGTGTTACAACACTCCACCACTACAAGAGGATCTCGCCCCGAGATCTAGGACCGAAAGAACTCCGATACTCAGAACGGAGGTGATCCTCGCGCCCTGTGTAGCTTCTCGTCGGAATGGTGTGACCACTTCACTTTCAGGAATTTGATTGACTTGTTGCAGTCTTGCGCCGGTTTCTTCAAGAATAGCAACGGGTGCTCATGATAAGAGAGATCTTCTTGAAGATCAATCTCTTCGTTGATAGTGCTCAGAGTCTTGAAGCACTTATGGTTGTGACACGTGAAACACATCGCACGCTTGCAAAGTTGGATGGAAGCTCGTTGATAGGCTAGATCGCTTTTTCCCAATGATCTTGAAAGGACCCACGATCTAGGGGCAAGCTTCCTTTGATACCGGGTTTACGAGTACCTTTCATTGAGAGACGCGAGGTAGACATGGTCTCCGATTTCAAAATCACATCACGGTGCTTATCATCATAATAGTTTTCCGGCGCGATTATGCCGCTTTGAGATTCTCACGAATGACTTGGCACATTTCTTCCGCTTCGGATCAAGTCATTGCCAAGAAGTTGGCGCTCACCGCCCTGCACTAATTGAGAGGAGTACGCACTTTCGCCATAGAGAATTTCAATGGGGCCTTGCCCAACTCGCTTGGAAGCTGTTGTTGTAAGAGAACTCGCATAAGGAAGACAATCTTCCCACTTCATACCAAGGAAATGACACAAGCCCCGAGCATATCTTCAAGAATTTGATTAACTCGCCGACTTGGCCACTTGTTTGAGGATGGAAAGCTGTGCTGAAGCGAATGTTGGTGCCTATGGCCTTCAAAAGACTCCTTAACTTGAGGTGAAAATGCTGCCACGGTCTCAAGAAATGACTTGAGGAATACCGCAACGAGACAATTTCGAGGTGTATAGCTCGCCAACCGAGCTGCAGTGATGGATTCTTTGATAGGAAGAAAATGAGCCACTTTAGTAAGCTTGTCAATGACAACGAAGATAGCATCATTTCCACGCTTGACTTTGGAAAGCCACCACGAAGTCCATTTCAATGTGATCAAACTTCCACTCAGAATAGCAAGAGGTTGGAGGAGACCAGCTGGTCTTTGGTGTTCGCTTTCACTCTTCTCGCAGACATCACACTCATTCACTAATTGAGCAATTTCGCCCATTCGAGTCCACCAATAAGACTGCTTGAGGTCATGGTACATCTTCGCATTTCCGTGATGAATGGATAGAAGCGAATTGTGAGCCTCGCTCATAATGACTTTTCTCAGATCACCCTTAGGAACCATAATCCGTCCTCAAAGAACAGAGTGTCTTTGTCATCAACGCGAAGCACTTGTACTTGAAATGCCCTTGTCGATACCACGCTTCACTTTCTTCACCATGGCATCCGAAGTTGAGCCTCACGAATCTGATCTTCCAAAGTAGGAGATACTATGAGGTTGGCAAGAAAGCCTTGAGGAACAACTTGAAGATTCAGCTTATGGAAAGATTCACAGAGATCCGCTGAAAGGGCTTGAGGATTAGACTGCTGCAAAGAAGCTTTCCCGCTCAAAGCATCTCAGAATGACATTGGCCTTGCCCGAGTATACTCAATACTTGGGTTGTACTCTTGAATCATTTCACCCATCGAGTCTGCCTCGAGGTTGAGGTTGGGCTGAGTGAAGATGTACTTGAGACTCTTGTGATCAGTGAAAATGTCCACTTTCCTTCCCAACAAGAGATGTCTCCACGTAATCAATGCATGCACAACTCGCCGCCAACTCAAGATCGTGAGGGGTAGTTCTTCTCGCTGGGCTTCAATCAAGTAGAGGTATAAGCCACAACTCTCTTCTCTTGCATTAACACAGCACCGAGACCTTGAAGAGAAGCATCACGTAACACTTCATAAGGCTTGGATTCATCAGAGGAGTCGTAACAGAGCTGTGACGAGTTTCTTTGAGAGTATTGAAAGCAACGCCACACTCTGGAGACCGTATATACTTCACCGCTTCGAGAAGGTTGGAAAGAGGCTTTGCAATCTTGGAGAAGTTCTCAACGAATCTTCGCAATAGCTTGCAAGACCAAGAAAGCATGGAGCTGCTTGACATTCGAGGAGGTTCCTAATTCACAATTGCGACACCTTCTCGATCAACAGCGATGCCCTTGGCAGAGATGATATGACCAAGATAAAGCACTTCATCAAGCCGAATTCACATTTGGAGAACTTAGCATAGAATTGGTACTCTCGAGCTTGTCTAGCACCAATCGCAAATGTTTGGCATGATCCTTCTTATTCTTGGAGAAGACCAAAATATCATCAAGATAGACCAAGACAAATTCATTGGTGTAGGGTTGAATATGAAGTTCATCATCCGAGAAAGTTGGAGGAGCATTGACGAGGCCGAAAGACATGACAAGATATTCATAAGAACCAAAGCTTGTTCTCAATGCTGTCTTGGGAATATCTTGTTCACGAATGCGAACTGATGATACCCCATACGAAGGTCAAGCTTAGAGAACACCGTAGCACCTTTGAGTTGCTCAAAAGCTCATTGATGTTGGGAAGTGGATACTTGTTCTTGATTGTCTTCTTATTCAATGGACGGTAATCGACGCAAAGTCGGTCCGCGCCATCCTTCTTCCGACAAAAGAACACCACAACCCCAAGGAGATGAACTCGTCCGATCAAACCCAGACGCTCTTGTTCATCGAGCTGCTTCTTCAATTCCTTCAGCTCATCAGTCCAAGCTTGTAAGGACGCTTGTAAACGGGTTCAAGCCGTGCTCAAGATCGATAACTAACTCAATCGCCGATGCGGAGGCATACCCGAAGCTCTTCCGAAAGACATCTTGGTACTCACAAACGATCGAATCGAGAGATGGCATTCAATTCGCCTTCTCATTGAGAGAAAACAACCAATGGTTTCATCACGAGAGGCATAAATGATCACATCATTAGAAGAATGAGTCAATTGAATTTCCCCGCAGCACAATCAAGCCGAGCTTTGTGTTGATAAAGCCACCCATTCCGAGAATAAGATCAATATCCGAGTCACCAAGGACAACTGGTTTAGAAAGAAATCTATAATCGCCCATCTTGATAGAAACATCCGAACCATGTAGCTTGCATTCATGCATTTACCCGAGAGACAACTGCTAATGGTCTTGGCAAAACTTGAGAGACAAATCATGCTTAGATGCAAATGGTTTAGAAATGAAACTAAGCGATGCACCAAAGGTCAAAGAGAACTTTTGCAGAATGTCATTAACAAGAAGATTACCCATTAGCACATCTCAAGAATCCTCCGCCTGAGCTGCATTCATCATATTGACCTTGGCATACTTTGGATTATGCTTGACCACCGCATTGCCGGAAGATTTCACAGAGGAGGAGGCGAAGGCGCCTCGTTGAAGCACTTGTTCAGATAGTGACCCTTCTCCGACACTTGTTGCAAGTGACCTCGAGAGCGGACGGTGGTAAGGAGCACTTGACCTTGAAGCTTGAGAATTAGACTTGTTCTCGATAGCTTGGGTTGGGTGGGTGGAAGATCCACGCCACCGAGTTCTTCTCACCGTAAGGCCGACGGAACGGAGGAGGGGCAGTAAAACTTCGCTGCTTGGCTGCCACTTGAGAGGACGAGGAGGACTGAATCGCATCCCCGATTCTCTTCTTAGAAGCCTCGATTTGAGTTGTGCCGCTTCTTGCTTGAGAGCCATGTTGTAGAAATCATCATACTTATCCGCTCAAACAAAGACAAGAGGTAATTGCAGATCCTCTCTCGCACCACCTCCGAATCGATAGATCATACTCTTTCATCGTACATCTTGCTTAGCAAAACGAAAGAAGCTCGAACTGGATATTGTATTGATAGATGACATGGTGCCTTGCTTGAGATTGCGGAACTCCTCACGCTTGCTCTCAACAACACTCTTCGAATGTGATGAGCTCGAAATCACGGCGAACTCATCCTGTAATGACACGACCTCCTCGAATCTTTGTATTGCGGTACCACTCACCGCTTGATCCTTGAGTTGAAACGATGCAAACTTGACAAAGTCCTCGTGTCCGACATTGCTACACCAAAGTGCTTGCAGATGTCCACTAACCAATCATCGCCGCTCAAGCTGCCTCAACACGTAAACCGAAAGACTTCGCCGATTAGCGAGGAACCGATCGAGAGTAGCAAAGTGTGGCTGATTGTTGCCTTGACCTTGATTGCCTTGATTGCCTTGCCCTCGAGTACGCTTCTGCAAGAGCTGCAAAATCATCTCGAGCATTGGCATTGGTGGCTGCCATGATAGCTTGCCACGCTCCGGAGGCGGAGGTGGAGGTGGAGGTGGAGGATTCGATCGATCCCCATCATTGCGATCCGGATTCGTACGCTGTTATGGAGCCATCCTCAAGAGGGTGACATCCGTTAGTCCTTTGATAGACAAAATGATAAGTAGAATCAACGGATAGAAATTGCAACATATAGTCTTCACAATAAACATTCAACAAGAATGAACGAATGAATTCCAAAGTTAATCATCACACATCCATTAAGGTGAGAAGCCACTTAGATAAAGATATGAAAACAACATCTGTCTTAGAAACAAATCAATATCACAACTAAAAACAAAAGGTTGGCTGCTAGAATGAGCCGAACAAACACATGATAGAGATTTCGCCAAAGTGTTCGTGGGGGGCCCACACGACACGACGATAGCGGACGCCATTTAATGACTAACAAGACGCCCCGAATCAGCATAGCCAAGGATTCTTTAAGACGCCTCACACCATCAGAATCGACCGTGAATGGGCGGACCACTAGACGCTGAACCCCAATCTCAAATCATACATCCGTCGGAAAGAATATCCCGTAAGCTACTAGAATTCCCACCTATAAACTCCCAAACTTTCTGGTTATGCAATCTGTGTTGGGGATACAGGGACACAAAATATATCACCCAAACTAACAATACCTAGATCCAATTGATCCATCCACAACACATAACCAAGAAATCCTCGAAATCGTGGTACCTCGACCTTCAAAAACATCCGTTATGCAAGTCATGGCAATATTCCCCGACTCGCCACAAGATCGGGCTATCAGGTTATCTCACCAACAACTGCACAAAAGAGATTTCGATGTCGGCAAAACTCGTATTCCAGAATCGCAACGATAAAATTGTGACGACAACACCTCGGAGCTCAACTCCCGGACACCGCCACAACCCCTAAATGTCGAGGCACCAAGAACAATGTTCTCGCCACAAAACCATCGAACGATTCCAAGATACCCACGTGATCCTAAAAAATTTTTTAGTGAAATTTGAGAAGAGAAGAGTCAAAACTCTACGTCAGATACCTCACCGTAAGGTCAAGGACCGGAAGTAAAAGAATCCTATCCGATATATATAATCCTAAGACTCAAAACATTTTTCCATTCTAGACTCAACAACGCCAAAGAAACAATCAAGTAGGGGCTCCTAAGTCGGGAAGGCTCGATTACCAACTTGTAACGCTCGATGCGGCTATATCTCCCACGGTCGAGGCACGACTTAGAGGCATAACCGCATTGAAAGCAATGTCGCAAGTGAGGTAATCTTCACACAACCCATGTAATAATTAAGGAAAGATACATAGTTGGCTTACAATCGCCACTTCACACAAGACATAAATAACCATTCATCATTCAGAGTACACTCAAGGTCCGCTCACGGAACCAAAATAAAGAAGATACCCCAAATGCTAACACAGATCCTCGAATCGTCCCAACCGGGCACCACTATCGATCATCCGAAACGACATAGTAACGACCACGCTCTCGTCGAACTCCCACTTGAGCTCGGTGGAATCACCTGCACCGCATCGCCGAACCTCGCAACGTGTTTGAAGTATCTGTGAGTCACGGGACTCAGCAATCTCACACCCGCGAGATCAAGACTATTTAAGCTAATAGGAAGGACTGAGTAGTAAAGTGGAGCTGCAGCAAGCGACTAGCATATATGGTGGCTACTTCGCAAAAGAGAGCGAGAAGAGAAGCAAAGCACGGTCGTGAAACTAGTAGTGATCAAGAAGTGATCCTGAACTACTTACGCCGACATAACTCCAACATCAGTTCACTTCCCGACCACCGAGAAGAGACCATCACGGTTACACACGCGTTGATGTGTATTTTATTGAGGTCCACTTTAGGTTTTCTACAACCGACATTAACAAATTCCCATCTGCCTCATAACCATGGCACGGCTTTCAAAGATATTACCCGCAGGGTGTCCCAACTTAGCCCATTATAAGCTCTCACGGTCAACGAAGGATATTCCTTCTATCGGAAGACCCGATCAATCTCGAATCCTGACTACAAGACATCTCGACAGCAATAAAACAAGTCCAAAGAAGCGCCCGGATGTGCCGACAAACCCGATAGGAGCTGCACATATCTCGTCTCGTGGCACACCGGATCGTCTAAGCTTCCGTAGGCTAACCCAGAGTTGCCCTCGTACACCGGCGGTCGACAGTTTGGACCAACACTCAAGGAGCACCGCCCGGGTTAAATAAAGATGACCTTGAGTCTGCAGAACCCAAGGGAAAAAGGCTTAGGTGGCAAATGGTAAAACCAATGTTGGGCCTTGCTGGAAAAGTCTTATTCAAAGCGAACTGTCAAGGGGGTCCCATAAATCACCCAACCGTAAGGAACGCAAAATCAAGGAACATAACACCGTATGACGGAAACTAGGTGGCAAGAGGAACAAAACACTGTGCATAAGGCCGAGCCTTCCACCCTTTACCAAGTATATAGATGTATTAATTATAGCAGATATATATTGTGATATCCCCAACAAGTAAACATGTTCCAACAAGGAACAACATCTCCATGTTCCAACAAGGAACAAACTTCAGCTTCACCGCAACTAGCAACGCTATAAGAGGGCTGAGCAAGCGGTAACATAGCCAATCAACGGTTTGCTAGGAAAGGATGGTTAGGGCTGACATGGCAATATGGGTGGCATGATATAGCAAGTGGTAGGCATCGCAGCATAGGCATAGCAAAAGAGCGAGCAACTAGCATAGCAAAGATAGAAGTGATTTCGAGGGTATGGTCATCTTGCTCGCAATGTTCTCGAGTTGTCGAAAGCTTGATCCTCAAAACGCTTCTCAACAGGCTCCTCGCTCACGCACTCGCCTCCGACTCTACCCAAAGCAACAACACAAACAAAGGAACCACAATAAATCACGGTGCAATGCACAACCAACATGATGCAAAACATGACATGATATGCAGATGAGATATGCAATGCGATAAAGCGCCCGAAGGTAATGATGAACCAGGCATCAACTTGGCAAACCAAGCATGCCACTGAAAGATGAGATGATTTCGTTGAAATCGATATAAAGATCACCGAAACGGATGCACGGTTTGCAAATGGCAAGCAAAACAAGAATGGCGCAAATCTGCCATTAACAGCATGATGCCACTTTGCAAGCAACAAATAATTAAGCTACTGCACCCAAACGTAACAACAAAGCACATGGCAGTGATCTACACATGATGCTCGACAAAAGATGAGCA
Organism: Aegilops longissima; assembly: GCA_021605205.1. Lineage (NCBI taxonomy): Eukaryota > Viridiplantae > Streptophyta > Magnoliopsida > Poales > Poaceae > Aegilops > Aegilops longissima. Next base: position 531,963,482 of record CM038681.1, on the reverse strand, counting down.
CTGAGCTACGGCTAGTTCACATCATAACAGGTTCAAACAAGCATGGCAAAAGTGCTCAAAGTAACAGGCTGGACATGGCAAAACAGTAACAGGTTGCAATGTTCAGAGCATCAAAACTACATGCTACAGGAACTTAAAATAGCAAAACATGGCATGGCATGAATCTACTCAAAGCCTATTTCAAAAGTCCCTTACTGACCATAAGCCAAAAAGGACTAGAAAATATAGTAACACCCATGTCAATATTGAAAGTCTTGTTAACAGATTCAGCAACTTGACATGTCAAAAACTGATAACGAGATGGCATGTTAACAAGCTCAATGCACTCACTACAGAGCCTCAAATGATAAACTAAGCATACATACATCAAGAAGACCTGACATAGAAGACATACATGGCAAGAACACTAACATAGCATATATGGATCAACCACACAAGCTAGGCAAAATTGAATAACACGATACAATCTGCCAGGAATCATTTGGTAGCAAAAGTAGAGCTCGATTGACTCAAGCTATGGCATCCCATAATTGCAAACAAAGGCATGGATGGATAGAGCAAGTCATGCTTTACAAAACACCCTTACTGAAGTATCTCAAAATATGCATATATCTCTCGGTATCATCAAGCAAACATGGCATCAAAATCAGCTAAAACAGGGCTGAAATCAGCAACATTAGGACACCTACTTTGCATGCTTGTGCTAGTCACCACATAGATCACAAAAATACATGGCATATACCACTGGAAAGATGACATGGCATTTTACAAAACTCATGTAGGACTCAAATTCATAGGGTGCACATATTAATCATAGCAAAATAACAAAAGTGCAACTCCTGATAAAAATCAGAAACTATCAGCACATTGCACTCTTCCAACAGCATTTCGGGCATCAAGATGAGCTCAAATGAAAATGATGCAATGGAACGAAATGATCTACTCTTCGAGACGAACATTTTGACATATTATACGCGAAAAATGGATCTACGGATGCGAAGATATAGCATGTCGAAGATAGCATGATGATGCAACAGATCTGGGGACTTAGTGGAATTACTACCTCCGCGAAAGTCAACGCGGACGGAGGGGTCCGGATGGAGCGGTACGGGACGGAGAGGAGGCGCTGGTTCGGTTGTAACGGTGGATCTGGTCCCGATCCGGATAGATCCGGCGAGGCGACGACGATCCGGGCGAGGTGGCTGGACCGGCGAGGCGCGAAGCCGAGGCGGCGCGGCGGCGTTCCGGAGGACGCGGGACGACGGGCGCGCGAGGGAGAGGGCTGGCGGCGCGGGCGGCGGGCGACGAGGTTGCGGGCGGCGCCGCGGGGGCCTGGCGGAGGGCGCGCGGCGGGCGCGAGGTCGCCGGCGGGCAAGGCGCGCCGGCGGAGGCGACGCGGCGGCGGAGCGGGCCCGGCGCAGGGCGCTGGATCCGCTGGGCGGCGGCTACGGGTCGCTGGGCCGGATCTGGCCTCGCCCCGGGCGGGCGGGGGCAGGCGCGGTGACGGATACCACAGGTATAAGGAGAGCTATGGCGTGGCGACACGTGGCGGCGACGCGGCGGGCGGCGATGGCTGGGCGGCGGCGCGGTTTTCGAGGAGGGAAGAAGGAGACCTAAAATGGCAAGGAGGGACGCCTATATATAGCAAAATTAGGGTTAGAGGGGTTTTTGTCCCCGGATCTCGACGGACGGTTTCGGGCATAGAGAGAGCTAGAGGCTCCAAACGGAGTGCGGTTTGCGCCACGCTGCTCGTTTAGAGAGACCGACAACATGGAAGGGGTTCGGACGGGTTTTGGGACACTTGAGAGGGAGGTTAGATCTGCGCCAAACGAGGTCTCAAGGGTTGTTCTGTTAGCCGATGGAGTACCAAACGACCAATGACCAAACTTGACAGCGGTCTAGTGGCGCGGTTAAGGCCAGATGACAAATCCCGTCCACTCCGAGACGGTTTAAATACCCGCACACGGAAAAACGTAAAAGGGCCGCCGGGAGATAGGAGTGTTGATTGCAAAACGGATAACGGGAAAAATGCTCGAAACATGAGACTAACACGTATGCAAATGCGATGCACATGATGACATAATATAAAATGCATGACACGGACAAAAGCAAAATGGAGAAAACCCAACCACGGAGGGAATATCATATATCAATGCCGAAAATGGCAAGAGTTGAGTTACAAATATGGAAAGTTACTCCGGTGTTACACGCTACCGCCATCTTGGCCAACCATTGCGCCGCCGACGCCAAGGCTTAACCCACACGCAGCTCGCTGGGCCCGCTTGCCGCGCTATCCGCTGCTTGTTCCATCATGCGCTCACATGCCCTCGCTGTCATTGCCGACGGTCGGCTCGGGCATTGGTGGCTGCGCCCGGTGAGCCACCCGACCGCAACCCACGCCTCAACCTCGAGCTCCGGCTCACCAAGCCAAGTTGCCCCGCTACCGCTGTCTGCTCCACGCCGCACTGTGCTCACGGTGCACTCCTCGTGGTCGACCTGCTCGTTCCGCTGACGCCAAGGCCTTACATGGCCGATGGGCACATCGACGGTTTGGCCCTGCCCTCAGATGATGATGAGTAGGCCCATGCCCTATACCGATTAGAACGGAAATAAAATGTAAAAGTAAATAATATATTAATTAATTAATCAATTAAAGAATTAATTAACTTAGTTGACACTGCTTAATTAACCTAACCACCCAATTATTCTAATTAAGCATGTTTAGTTAATCCTGCATAATGATAGTGGGACCAAGATGTCGCTTGACTAAGTCAATCGACTAGTTGACTCGATGACATCATGCTGACTTTCATGCTGATGTCATAAGTGCATTTTAGAATTAAATTAATTCTGTTAATTCTAGAAAATGATAAATTCATTTTAAACTTAATATAAAATAAACCGTAGTTTCGGATGGAAAAACTTTGTACATGAAAGTTGCTCGTAACTACGAGACTAATCCAATACGAGCCTGCTCGTCCGCCACACATCCCTAGCATAGTGAATATGCAACTTTCCCCTTTGGTTCATTCTGTTTCAAAACGAAAACACCGCAATACTTTCCCTGATGTTTCCCCTTCACGGTATCACCTCCCACCGCGCTAGGTCACCTCTAGCATCGCAGACACATGTTATGCTTTGTGATACTTTAATTGCTCTATTATTTATTCTGTTCTCCTCCGCTACTTTCTTTCCAAGAGATCCCGAGGCTGCCGGTGACCCCTGGCTCGACTATAGTGTTGACGACCATTCTTCTTGCCGAGCAACCAGCAAGCCCCCGATCACCAGATATCGCTTATTCCTTATCTCTACCGCTTGCATTAGAGTAGTGTAGCATGTTACTTCTTTCGTTAATCCTATTCTGCTGCATAGCCGCTATTGTTGCTAAGCTTGTTATCCTTACCGCAATCCTAAATGCTTAGTATAGGATGCTAGTATTCCATCAATGGCCCTACACTCTTGGCCGCCGCCATGCTATATTATCGGGCCGTGATCACTTCGAGGTGATCACGGGCATATGCTATATACTTTATATTGTTACATTACTTATGATACTGTTCGGAGATGGGGGCTGAAGGGCAGGTGGCTCCATCCCGGTAGAGGTGGGCCTGGGTTCCCGATGGCCCCCGACTGTTACTTTGTGGCGAAGCAACAAGGCAGGTTGAGACCACCTGGGAGAGAGGTGGGCCTGGCCCTGGTCGGAGTTCGCGGTTACTTCATAATAACACGATTAACGAGATCTTGGTATTTGATCCGAGTTGGGTCGTTGACCTTATACGCACTAACCGTCACGTGGGACAAGATATGGGCAACCGGTGTCGTGGTATCAGCCAAAGCCTTCGTGATGTCAGCGACTGAGCGGCGCGCACTGGATTGGACTGGAACGCCTGCTCTTGTATTAGGGAGGCTAGGTCTGCTTTCGGCTGCTTTCGCAACATGCAGGTGTGCAATGGGTGATGGGCCGAGACCCCTGCACCATAGGATTTAGACCGCGGTCTGACCTCTCTCACAGCCTAGGTGGTGTTGCACGTGTTGATCTTCCGAGGCTGGGCATGACCCAGAAAGTGTGTCCGCCAAAGGGGATCGAGCGTGTTGGGTAATGTGGTGCACCCCGCAGGAAGTTTATCTATTCGAATAGCCGTGATCTTCGTAACAGGACGACTTGGAGTTGTACTTGACCTTATGACAACTAGAACCGATACTTAATAAGACACACCCTTTCAAGTGCCGATATAACCCGTGATCGCTTCTCACACAACACGATTTAGGAGGATCATGGTAGGATTATGCTATGCGATGATACTTGGTGAACTTACCATCTACTCTCTTCTACATGCTGCAGGATGGTGGCTGCCGTATGTAGTCTTCAACAAGACTAGCTATCCCCTCTTATTCGCATTCTCAGCTCACCAACCGATATTGCCCTTTACACGTATACCCATGCATATGTAGTGTAGATCCTTGCTTATGAGTACTTTGATGAGTACTCACGGTTGCTTTTCTCCCTCTTGTCCCCTTTCCATTCTACTCTGGCCAGATGTCGGAGCCTGTGAGCTTGACGCCACCATCGACGATTTACTCCTACTACACCGGAGGTGCTTCATCGCTACATGCAGTCACCGACAATGACCAGAGTAGTTTAGAGGATCCTGCAGGAGTCCCGCGCTTCTTCGATCTCAGATCCCAGTTTGTGCTAGCCTTCTTAAGGCGACTTGTTTAACTTATGTCCTGCTAAATATTATTGCTTCCGCTGACTCGCCTATGATCGAGTACTTGTATTCGAGCCTTGAGGCCCCGGCTTGTATTATGATCCTTGTATGACTTATTTATTTTAGAGTTGTGTTGTGATATCTTCCGTGAGTCCCTCGATCTTGATCGTATATGTTTATGCAGTATGATTAGTGTACGATTGAATCGGGGCGCTACACTTGCCTAGACAACTGTCTGTGTGTACTCCTGGATGACAAAACTGTTGGAAATATAAGCACTTTCTCGATTAGTCTAATCCACAAGTAGACAGTAAACATGGCAAATACGGTATGCATCTCATACTGATACCTAAGCATGTGAGCACGTACAGTACATAGAACCAAAACATGTACGAACAACATATATACGGCTAGCACATGAACGAGCAAATAGGGATGAATGGGTCATACCTCCGGCTGGCTGTGCTAACGCTGGGGGCGGCAAAGAAGAGCCTCTAAGATCGGCAGAAGAAGCAGCTCTCGATCGCCGAGGCCTTCTTCTTGGCGACTTTGTCGTCAACCATGGAGTCGATGTAGGGGAAGTAGTGGAAGCAGAGGAGGTCGGTGAAGGGGACAGATCGGGAGCAGTCGCGTCGAGACGCTCCCCAAAAACCTTATTGCTGTTCTCCTGGGCAGGATCTCGAACGATAGGGTTCCAAAGGCACCTGCTCTCCCGACCAACCATGCACGCGGTCATCGGGATGAGATCGCCGGAAGCAACACAGAGAGAGTAATAGTAGATGACATCTACGGTTGTACGAGAGGGAGTGAGTGAACTAAATTAGGGTTCACTCCACCGCCACGCTTTCTTATATAGGCTGTTGGTAGATGGGCCTCGGCTCAGCCCACGACCGAGTCCGCGGACATCCCACGGTCCAACATCTCGGACAGGTGCACTTCCATAAGTGACTTGTTAATTAATCTAAAATTAATTAACCATTCCCGACCGCAAAATAAGCTTCACTCGCCCATTCTGCAACCCACGCGCTGCTGCTGGCCGTGACGAGGCGAGGTGGAGGAGGAGGAGGAGCGCTGTGTACAAGTCCCATTCCCAAGCTCCCAATAGCAAGTGATGGAGCAGCCCTTATAAAGAGGTCTCACTTTTCATCAGAGCAAAGATGGTACTAAACTTCCCACACTTCCCACCACTTGCCGACACATGCATGGGCCTTAAAGATTGTCGGATTTCGGTTACGGCAGCACTCCTCTATGTTCAAGTCTTGGGTGCACGCGAGATCTCGCCTTACCTACCTGCACCTCGTCAGCCGCAAGGATCTAAACTACACAAAGAGCAACACAAGGGACATTAAGGTTTATATCGGTTCGGGCCACCATTGTGGTGTAACACCCTACTCCAAAGATGTGGTGTGGTGGATTGCCTCAGGGGCTGATGATGAACAGTACAAGGAAGAACAGCCTTGCGAGGGTCTATTCTTGGCTGGTGCGATGAACTGCTAGGGGGAGTTCGGCCGCTCTCTCTCTCTCTAGATTGCTTGATCTCTAGCCCTGTTCTGGATTCCGGATCCAACCTCTCTCTACCCTGTGGGTGTCCGGTCCTATTTATAGGCAAAGGCCCTGGGCCTCTTCCCAATTGTTGAGCGGGAAGGGTGCCAACAATTGGCCATTTTGAAGGGGAAGATCGAGTACACTTATCCTGACTAAAGTTGGTCCTCGCCTGTCAAAGGCTCTGTCGATGACGCTGGCTTGGGCTCCACGATGACCTCCTTCCTGCCGTTGTGTTGGTCTTGGTCTTGTTGCACCGAAATGGTTGCCTTTTGCTTGATGCTCGCCGCGCTTGCCTCCTTTGCACCAAAGAGGAAATGAGGACATCGCTGGCTGGCGCCTCCCGGCGCCTCGGTCATGGTTGCATCACGGGCACCTCGTGAGGTACCCCGCCTTGATCTCTCCGGGCCTCGCGAGCCAGCTCGACGAGGTCGTGGCTCGAGGAGGCTTCCTATTGTCGCCTCACGAGGTTCTTGAGCTTGTGCCGATGAAGATGGGCTATGCCGGGTTACCCTTGAGCCACGCCAGCAGTCCGCAGTGTGCAAGTCGGTACCCCTGCCTTAGAACGCCGACAAGAGCCCCCTGCCCAAGGCGTGCTCGACTTGGCTGAGCAGAGAAGCGGGCGGGGCAGTGCAAAGTGCCACGGCCCTAACAGCCTGCGGTTTTGGGCGCCGCATGGCGGTTGATTGGACGTATGCCTCCACTTCCACGATGCCTCGATAATCGCATCGAATTGACAAGTCCCCGCATTCAAAGCGGTCATGATTACTTGTGATCGTGGAGGTCGACGGTTGGCCTTCCCGACTATAAGCACGGAACGGCGTGTGCCCTTCCACCATCTCTTCTGCTTCTCCTTCTTCTCCATGGCTCCGCCAAGAGGTTCTCGCCACGGAGAAGGGAAATGCTCGCCAGTGGAGCCCGACTCTCCCCAGCCAGCGCTGGTCGAGGCCGCCCTCGCAGCACCTTGTGGCTCCCAGAGCGGCTTCTCGCGCCGTGGAGGCGATATCCCGCGATGACGGGCGCCAGTCAGCCGATGGGGGGCGCCTACGGCCCCGCTGACCCCCTAGGCTGGCCCATTCGGGCAGAGGTGCTACCGAGTTTGTCGTGGTGGGGCGGAGCCGACCAGCACTTGGCTCCAGCTTCCCCGCCTTTTAGGTGAGCTCCCACGGCCGCCTGCCCAGGAGGACGGTTGCTGCAGCTGGGCCTCCGGGCTTCGCCGAGGTCTCCGCCCTGAGCATGGCTCGACCCACGGCTGGCAACGCTTGCTGCTGCCACGAGATCTGAGCCGCGGTGCACCCTGCACTTCAAGTTCGACGGCGATGCCACCTCTATGTGAGGGTGTTCGGGAAGACTGCCGCTGCCTGGTGCTGCCTCGAGGACGACGATCACGCGCCGCGGCCTAGCCCCGCGACGATCGGGACGAAGATGATGGCGCGGGCGTGGTTGGCGGCGCCGGTTCTGCCTTGCTTCGTGACTCTTCTTCGGACAGCTGCCTCCAGCGTGGCCGTGACTAGCCTCCGGCTCCGCGCTCACCGGAGGGAGGTAGCGGTCTCGCCAGCCGTGCGCCTCGTGAAGCGCGAGAGGAGTCCGCTTGAGCTCCGGAGGCGCTCAAGCCTCCGCGAGCTGGTGCAAGCGAGCCGCTGCCTTGTTATTTTCCTTTTCCCCGCAAAGAGACAGAGGTAGGGAATCCACGGGGCGTGCTTGGACTGTTGCCGCTTAATTATCGCACTGCTTCCGCTTATTTTGTATTAGGCTTCGCCACACACACGCCAGAGAAATTACTTAGCTTGGGGCGACCCTGTCATGTTCGCCTCCCGAGGCCGAGGCCTCGCTTAACGCCTCATGCCCTGCAAAGATTAGCAAGGAGAGGTAGTTTCCTGCCCACGCCTGGAGGCGACCACCCAGTCCCTGTTCGCTGCTGGGTACCTGTGGGGCACGGATCGAGGGGTGCTCCCGTAGCTAACCCGTTAGGGAAGCCTCAAACAAGAGGGGCAGAAAACTCGCGAGGGTGCTCAGGTTGTTCTCGCGAGACTCAAGCGAGAGAAATCGGGGAGAGCGAAGAAGGCAAAGAGTCGCAAGCCAAAGACGGCAACACCATCAATAAAACTTCAAATGGGAATGAACAAGCCAACCGCAGAAAGCAATGAAAAAGCCGCGTCTGCACCTAATCTAGTCTTCGACGCTTCTCACCAAATAGCTAAGTGCTGCCATCGGCGTGGAGGGAGCCCCAGGCCCGAGGCCGCGCCCCGAGACTCCGGGCGTATGCACTCCAACTCATTATTACGTGAGAGTGTCACGGGCGGCGAGCTTCACAGCGCGCTATTTTCTTCACAGCACCGGCCTTTCCAAAACGCAACCACCCATAGGCATTCGCTTCTTCTCGTGCACCGGCCTTTCTCGTAAAGATAAGCTTCACAGCGCTTGCCTTCTTCACAGCACCGGCCTTTTCCAAAACGCAACAACTTCACAGCATTCGCTTTCTTCACAGTGCACCGGCCTTTCTCGTAAAGATAAGCCTCACAGACGCTTGCCTTCTTCACAGTGCACCGGCCTTTTAGGGTAACACCGGAGGTGCCGGATGTTCCACGCGCTCGACGGCACTTCTCCGTAGTCTCCAAGCGCCGCGAGCCGGGCTCGAAACATGAACAACCTTGAACGGGCCTCCCACATGGGAGAAAGCTTATGCAGTCCCTCACCGGAGAGAACCCGCTCTGAAAGCACGGCGTCCCCTACCTCAAGAGTTCTGGGGCGTAATGTTGCGGCAAAGGTATCGCCGCAGGCTTGTTGGTACTCGCCGCCAGAAGCGCTGCCGACGATGCCTCCCCAAAGACGAGGTCCGCCCTCCGCATGGCGCCATGCTGCGCTTCGCCGAACGCCAGACCCGTGCAAGGAACGACGCCTAACCTCGTGAGGGAGGACCGCTCACCCATAGACCAGGAAGAACGGGTCTCGCCAATGGCTTGGTCGCGGTCGCGGCGGATAGACCACAACACGGATCGAAGCTCGCCGTGACCAGCCTTCGCCGCAGCCTCTGTGTTCTTCTTGAATGTCCTGGTTTTGAGGCCCTCAAGACCTTCCGTGTTGGCCCGCTGCTCGATCGTTGTTCGCTGGTGCGCCATCAAGCGTGAGCATACCAGCGCCCCAAGGTTAGCACAAAGATGTTTTGAAGTGGTTATCGTGAATCGCGAACCATTGTCGTGATGATGTGGTTCGCACTCAACCGCTCACGATGCCCTTGATGAACTTGACCGCAGAACCCGCGATGGTGCGACGATTTCCACTTCAATCCACTTGGTGAACTTGTCCACGACGACGAGAGGTAACGGTAGCCTCGGCGCCCGAGGAAACGGGCCTGTGATATCCAGCCCCAAGACCGCGAATGGCCAAGAGAGGGTATAGTTTGCGACCTCCTACTGGCCGATGGATCTGCTTGGCATGGAATTGGTAGGCCTCGCAGCCTTCACAAGTTCCACGGCATCATTGAGCGCTGTGGGCCAAGAGAACCCGCTGCGAACGCCTTGCCAAGGAGGGTCCGTGATGACGTAATGATGCCCATGCCTCCACCGTATGTCTCGCCAAAGAGCCCTTCCCTTGCTCCCCGGAGATGCAACGCAGGACACATCATTTGGTCGCCCAAAGAGAGATCTCCATCCTCGATGCAAGACGCCGTGGCTTGCCGCGCCACATGCTCCGCTTCTCCTCCTTTTTCCGCAAGGTCCCTTGCGCTGTGTAGCTCCAGAGCTCGTGATCCAGCACCCTCCCGAGGCTCCCAGTAGGGAGCAGACGCGCTCCCGAGGCCGGGCCACAGATCGGGGCTCCCGACGCAGTGGCTGGGGAGCTCTTCCCGAGGCTGTACTGCGGCTCAGCGATGGCGCTGCCGAGGGCTTGAAGAGCCGCCTCAAGACGCCGGCTCCCGAGGTAGCCGCCGATGCCCGCTTGGCGATGTCGCCACCTCGCTGATTGGTGCCACGAGTCACATGCCGCAACCTGGGCCCCGTAACTGCTTCTCCATCATGCGGACCTCCGCGAGGTAGGCTTCCATGTGGTCATCCTCGGCTCAGATACTTTGTTGGAGAAGTTGACGAGGAGTTGTGAATCATCCTTGATGGTAAGGCGCTCACTCCCAAGGCAATCAAGGCCTTCAGTGCCTGCTATCGTGCCCGTGATATTCTGCTATGTTGTTGAGACCTTTCTCCGTGCTAGAGCTGCACGGCGAGTAGAGCTTGTCTTGAGTAGGGATATAAGCATCGCACCAGCTCCCGCGCCAGGTCCGGAGAACGCCTGGTCAAGTACATGATCCAAACGTCCGTGCCTCGCTTCCCGGGAGAGGGACCGATCCTCATCATCCTTGAGGTCCAGCGCCCGTCCATTCCGCCACATGAAGTTGCTGCTCCCTTGATGACTTTGGCGGTGCTGAATTCTAGCTGAAACGCTTGCATTTCAGTGTTCCACTCAGCGACTCTTCCAGCCGAGTTTGGGCTCCTGAGCACCCTTTCCAAGGGGTACGCCGAGAGAATCTTGATGAGATGGCCCTGAAAATAGTTCCGCAGCTTGCGTGAGGCCACCAAGAGCACGAGGAGGAGTTTCTGGGGCATGGGGTACTGCCTCGCCCCGCAACACTGTGGCTAACGGCACACATGTGGTGTCTCGACGAGGTTGGGAGGTTGGTGTTGTTGGCCTCCCGAGGTCGTGGCGCCTCCCGAGACAACAGAGCCCCAAAGGCTGGTCGCCAGGAGGGGCTCTTCTGCTCCGAAAAGGCCATGTGGCTGATCCTTCGGCCTGTGGTAGTGGTCTCCGTGAGGCCCCTTGATCCCGCTTCGATTCGACCCAGTAGCTGCCGTGCTTTGGTCCAACGCTTCTCCCTAACCGCCACCAGTACAGCGCCGCAGAGTAGGGGTGGTTGCAAGGTAGAGCACCAGGGGCTCTTAGCTGGAGCCACCATTATCGATGGCTGGTTAAGTACCTTTTGAGATCTTGGAACGCCTTTGTCACCTCTTCACCCATTCAAAGGGGCCCTTTTTCTTCATTAGCTTGAAGAAGGGTAGCGCTGCCTCTAACTTGGAGATGAAGCCCCTAGTGCGGTCACGCGCCCAAAGGAGCTTCTCAGATTGAGGGTCTTGGCGGCTCATGTCCTCGATCGCCTTTGACCTTTTCTCGGTTAGCCTCGATGCCCCGATGGGACACGAGGAAGCCCAAGAGCTTGCGCGAGGGGACCCCAAACACACACTTCTCCGGTTGAGCCGCAGTGTTCACCGCGCTGAGGCTTGCAAAGGTTTCCTCTAGGTCTTGTATCGTGGTTCTCGCCTCCCGTGACTTCACCACAATGTCATCGACGAAGCCTCAACATTCCTCCCGAGCTGCGGACCTAAGGTGATGTGCATCACCACGAAAGGTCGCTTCCTGCGCTATGCAGCCCGAACGGCATGCATGTGTAGCAAGACACTCCACACGGGTCGAAAGCCATTTTTCCACGCCTTTCACCGCCATCTTGATCCGGTGATAGCCGAGAAGGCATCCAGAAACATAACAGATCGCACTTGGTGGTGGAATCGACGATCCGATCGACACGAGGGAGCGGAATGGATCCCGCGGCAGGCTTTGTTGAGGTTGGTGAAGTCGACACATGCTCTTCCCCTTTCTTTGGCACGATAATCGGGTTAGCCAACCAACTGGGTATCGGACTCGCTAATGACCCATGACGCTCTAGCTTGCGGGTCTCTTGGACGATGAAAGCCTGCTTTTCGAGGACTGCCATCTCGCCGCTTCATTGTATGCACGCTAGCACACGCTGAGGTGGTGCTCGACACGCCTCGATCTCGCCAACCGATCAGTTCCCATGCGAATACCTTCCTATTCGTAAGAGAACTTGATCGTGGCCTCCTCGCCGGGCTGGAGGTTGGCGCCTATGGTGAAGGTGGCGCATCGATTCGCCCCGCCACTAGTATCCGCTTGGTTTCTGCCTTGTCTTGGGTGAACAATCGCTTTTCTGGCCGTGCAGCCCCTTGGGCTCAGGGGCGCCTCGAGTCGGTGGCTGTGCCGCCGCAGCCTTGAAGACGAAGCTGAGCACTTGCAACGCATCCTCGCGTTCTCCGGGACACGCGTGAGGACACCGCTGTTCTCGGCATCTTCATGAGGTTGTACGCTGGTGAGTCGCGCCATAAATCGGGCTAGTGTTGGGTAGCCGAGGATGGCATTGTATGGGAGGCTGATGGGGCGGCGTCAAGTCGATTAGCTCCATGCGGAAGTTGTCGAGGTGCCAAGGTCACCGAAGACGGATCTACCCTGTGGAGCGGGCTGAACGGCCCGACGCCAAGAAGGGCCTGCTGGGCTGAAGCTGCCCGGCGGTATGTGGAGGAGGCTCAAGGCTTCAACCGAGAGCATGCCGAGCCTCGCCAACATCGGCGAGGGTCTCCGTGACGCCACCGGCAGATGGTGGGGTGCACAACATTGGGAGGCGCCCGAGCAGGCTGAGTTGGAGGGGTGGTCCTCCGAGCTGAAGGCTAGCCTTGGGCGCCGACCGACCCGGAGGAGCCCCATGCTGCGCAGAGGCAGCGCTGACCTGGCGGACGAATGGCTTGACGTGGCAGCCTGAAGTTGGCGCCTACGAGCCGCCCAGGAGAGCTGCGACGCACCAGGGCACCGCACAACGTGGCCGGGAGGAAGAGGTCGCGCAGCCTCCCAAGAGGCTGCAGTAAGCCGGGCAGTGGAGCAGCCACATGCGCTGGGCGCCGTGAGGCCATGGAAGCCAGCTAGCTATGACTTCGCCGCCCCTCGCCGAGGACGGCCTCCTCGCACGCCAAGAGGAAGGCTGGGATCGGGCCGTGCTGCTAGCACGGTGGCGCTTCGCTTGAACTTGTTCGCCATCGCACTCGCCGCAGGCTAGGCCAAGGCTCGGAGCCCGCTGGCCTCGCACCGCGCCGGGCGACGGAGTGGGCGCGCGCTGTTCATCATAGGGCTAATCGCAATGTTGGCGGAGAGCGGTCGGCGGAAGGGAAAGCTCCAACAGACTCCCTACCGGGCGCGCTAAATGTCGATTTCGGTCTGGCTGCACCTCTAGGTTCGAACTCGGGTGCACGCGAGATCCGCCCCTCGCCACCGCACTGCCGCCGCAAGGACCTAAACTACACAAAGAGCAACACAAGGGACATTAAGGTTTATATCGTTCGGGCCACCATTGTGGTGTAATACCCTACTCCAAAGATGTGGTGTGGTGGATTGTCTCAGGGTCATGATGAACAATACAAGGAAGAATAGCCTCACGAGGGTCTGTTTTGGTCGCCGGCATTTAACTACTTGGGGAGTTCTCTCTCTCTCTCTCTCTAGATTGCTTGATCTCTAGCCCTGCTCGGATTATGGACCCAACTCTCTACCCTCGTGGGTGGCCGGGTCCTATTTATAGGCAAAGGCCCCGGCCTCTTCCCAAATATTGAGCGGAAGGGCGCCAACAATTGGCCATTTTGAAGGGGAACATCTAGTACACTTATCCTGACTAAAGTTGGTCCTCGTCAAAGGCTCTGCCGATGACGCCGCTTGGGATCCACGATGACCTCCTTCCCGCCGCTGTGTTGGTCTTGGTCTTGTTGCACCAAATGGTTGCCTTTGCTTGATGCTCTCGCGTCGCGCTTTGCCTCCTTTGCACCAAAGAGGAAATGAGGACACTGCGCTGGCTGGCACTCCTCGCCGTTGAGCTAGCGCCACGGGCACCTAGTGAGGTACCCTGCCTTGATCTCTCCGCCTCGCGAGCCAGCCTGACGAGGCTGCAGGCTCGAGGAGGCTTCTGTCAGTCCGCCTCGCGAGGCTTGGCCTCGCGAGGGTCTTGAGCTTGTGCCGATGAAGATGGATATGTCGGCCACCCTTGAGCCATGCCGCAGGTCAGCAGCAGCAAGTTCGGGTACCCCTGCTCCTGTAACGCCGGCTAAAGATTAACCAAGGATTATTATCTTATATGGGCCTAAGCCCATCCATAATCCAACAAAAACCTCCCTACTCCACCATGACGTGGAGACAACTCCGCAGCAACTGGGACAGAGCAGAAGGAGAGACACAGCTGATGGAGTTGCCGTCGCCGCCTCGCTGACACCATCCATGAACCCTAACGCCGCTGATCTGAAGGATCGTCAAACACACGATGCCATTAACTTCGAGACGCCGCCATGATGGGCAACGCCAGTGTGGGAGTGAAGTTGAGGCAGATTTATTTGTCCGGGCGCCGCTCCCACTCCCCCAACGACGCACCACGACCTACAAATCCAAACCCTAACTACAAAGCAGAGGAACGGGGTCCCCCTCCCTCCTTCCACCGGAGCAGCAGCGGGAGGGAGAGAGGGCCAGCGCCCTCACCAGTGTAGATCGGTGCAAGGAGATCGCTTCCCTAGTCGCTGGGTTTCGGGCGCGGCTAGGTGCGCGGTGGCATGTAGCTGCGCTGTTCACGCCGCATATAGACGCAAAGAAAACAAGTGCTTCTTTACGTGACGCTGGCGCCTACCGTGACGGCATCTCGCCACGCCGGGACAGGCCGAGGCATCGTATAAGTTCAAATACGCTTTTGTTCCTTGTCCCATGTTATACCTAAGTGATAAGTGTCGATATGTGGCAAGTAGCAACCATAACGTATTTTGCAACTAAAATTGTCATTCGGAAAGAGAAAACAACACCCCCCAATTCTGAAAAAACATATAAACTAGCAAAAGAGCCCGCGCCATCACTACAAAAAAATACACTCCGTGATGATACGGTTTGTCACAAGAGGTCGCTTTTGTCATGCATGTACATCCATGACAAATTTATGATAGAATCAAGATAGTCATACCGTGTTGTCAGAGAAGTGTTCGATGACATTACCAAAATTATCATCACGTAAGTGTCCACTTCCATGATGATAAATCGCCGTCACGTATGCTTTTCGCCAAGGGTGACCGACACGCGGCATCCACCGTAACTTAACACCGTTAAGCTATCGGGTCGGGTTTTGATCCGATAACCCGTTAAAACCCCGACCAATGGGGATTTTCCATGTAAAATCATCATTGGTCGGAGGAAACACGGTTCCGCCATCGCTGGGACAGATGTCATCCACTCATTGACGGAAGGCGCCTATGATACGCCGACAGTGGCACGGCCCAACAGAGACCCATTCCTGTGAAAAGCCGCCCGCTTGACTTGGTCAAAATGTATGGCCGCCCCTTGAAAGCCTCGTTAACGGCCTGCTCGTCGATATAGCCCATTTACGCCCGCTAACCCAAGGCCCACGCCTATTCGATTAGGCCCAAGAGCTTCATCCGGCCACCCAATATGATTCCAGCCTGCTTTCACTGCCCATGTATGGCCCATGAAGTCTTGCGACCCATATGAGGCCCTATGTAGCTCTTGGCCTATTAACGCCCGTGGTGAAATCGGCCCGTAATGAACAAAGGTATCACTTTACACCCATTAACGCCCATGGTGAAACCGCCCGTAATGAACAAAGGTATCACTTTATACCCATTAACGGCCCGTTATTCCATTGGGTCGCTTCCAGCCCATGTTATCTTTCGACCTTCTTGAGCCCATTTATTCTGGGCTCATTTCAAGATTCGCTTACTTACGCCCCACATCGCTATTTTCTCGCTAGGCCAAATTCAGCCCGTGGTTACCGCCCGCTTGTGGTCCTTAATACGCTAATGCTTTCATAGCGCCATGAACACGGCCTATTGATGGCCCGTTATGGTCGGCCCATGAACGGACGTATTCCAACTCTAGCCCGCTTATTTACATAATGCGCCCGTTATTGGCCTATGTTATCATAACGCCCGTATAAGGCCCATTGATGATAATGCCCAGAAAGCCCATTGTTTCTACGACCCTTAGAAGGCCCATTGTTTCTATGGCCCGTAGAAGGCCCATCGCTTTCTACGCCCGTAGGGAGGCCCGTGTCACTATAGTAATATTAGCCCATGGTTATTGTAGCCTAGTTTCAAAATAGGTTATTGCAGCCACTAGCTAACCGCGAAAAAGAACCGCAATGACTACAAGCAAACAAATAAACAAGATAACAAGGAAATAAATAAGCAAGCAACTTACGCTAGGCTATCACGGCTATCACATATTACATCCACTGGCATCAAAGTTCGCCACCAAAGGCAAATAAACGCTACCGACAAAAGAATATACAAAACTGAGAGCACTTCGAAGGCACTAGGCTCGCCAGAAGGGCCCCCAAACAAATCAAGAAGCTGAGTAGACCTCAGCCAGTCAACGATAGATGCATCAACACTAGATTTAAGGCTTGATGGTGCACACGGCAGTCCTCCTCGACATCTTCATTGCATCTTTGACTTCAAGTCGAGCTGAGCTGAAGCAAGCCTTTCCACTTTAAGTTGAGATCAAGAAGTCGAACTGATCGAGGCAAAGGATCACACGAGGTTGTCTCACACTTGCCGTGAGTAGCTTCAACTCACTGTTTCATCAAGACAGACCTTGGGGTCATCTCGCTGTCCACAAGATGGTTTGGCTCACTATCTTCCCTAAAGTTCTGCCTCAAGCGAAGAGATATGACTCAAAGAGAAACAAGGAGACACGTAATGTGTTTCACAATTATATAAGCAAATAAATGAATCTGTTTCAGATAAGGAACATGTTTTACAACTACAATTTGAAATCAGTAGTTGTTGCAAACATCCAATCAGATGTAAACAGCAAAGCAAACAAAGAAGGAGGAAATGATGCCTATCCAAATCTATACTAGAACAAAGTTTGAAGGCTTGAGAAGGATGAACTTACATTACATGTTAACACGGTCTAGACAAAGCCCTTCTCCATGTTGATGGAAGGATAATTCAATAAATTCCCCAAAGAAAATTCTTTATAAGCGTTGCCATTATTCTACATTTCGCAAAGAGTAAATATAGATCAAATTATATTGGAAGAAACAGAGGATAATGAAGCTCAGGTTCAGACTGATGATACATAATCAAATAGCAATTAATTAAGTACAACGTTACAAGGCAAAAGGCAGAGAGGTACTGCCCAGAGCAATGTAGAGCCCATTATTTTTTTGAGATCGTATGATCCTTTGAGCAAGGAGATTCATCTGAAATTAGTTTTAATACAAGAGAGAAGGTAAGGCACAAGCAGAAATTTAGGAGTTCAAATTTTGAATTGATATCATAGACAAGACTGACACTGGGCTCCCAAAGCAGCTCTAATAGGGTTTGGCCACTAGAGTAGGGTAAAGTGTGGTACAGCTTGGGCCTGTGTTTTCTGTGGCTGCTTATCTATCTGATTTAACAGTATCACTACCTTTTCCAAATACATAGTTTGTACTCCTTGAGGATCTGCACTCACCCTCTTCCTTTTGGACATCTATTACGAAAGAACAACATTTGATCGAAAACATAGTGTGACGACACATGGAATAGGTACAAAATGGATAGGTATGGCATATAATCATATATGATGCTTAAACTAAGTGATGGTGTAACAAAGTAGAAGTAATGCAAGAGGTCGATGCAAAATATAAAGCGACCAATACAACTTTGCAAAGCTAGAGCAAGCACCTTGATGGGTGAATAAGATAGGCCATCCTCCACCATGCCAAGTTTGTTAGCCAGGGGATCGCTCCACAATATTCCTCTCGTGCGCCCATTCTCATATTCATTTTGATAATGTTCAATATCTAACATGCATGAAAACATGAAAACAAGTGAGATTTTCTTTGTAATGCGTATGATTCTAATCCAATACCGCCTCCCTCAGAAACCCCTTTGTGCTATCTCTCGTAATTCTTTTTAAAAGATGCCATGCATGCTGTAATTTGTTGTGTGCATTAATATAATGTGGCCTACTACTCAAAATATGAGAGCTCCAAGTGATGACACTTCGCAGATGATAGCTTCAACATATAGTAAAGAAGAACAAGTCGACCGACCGATGCAGATTCAAAATATACTAAGGAGAACAACTCGACCGACCAATGATCGCAAGAGAAGAGTATCATCTTAAAGAAGAGCGTAAGAGCAAGCAGATTGAAGATATTACAAGTCTTTCAATACAATGTCGGTTGGCCACCCATGATGAACCGTGAGTGCACAAAGAAATACTATTCTTTCCGGCCTCCATATGTGGCTCACATGCATTTCAAACTAAAGTAGGAACATTTAGCTCACCAATTAAACATCTCTCGCTTTACTAATATCAGCAATAATATTAAATATGAATTTGTACAACTAAGCTTGTTTAGCTCGATGGATGGAGCAAAGCTATTACTTATTACTAACCATAGGCTTATTGTGGTCATCATAAAATGGGGAAAACATAAGCATGATGAGTACAAGGTTGACCGTGGCAAGGGATGGCAGATCCGAAGCGCAAACCGCATAAAGGGTAGTTAGCAACCGATGTTTGCTTTGAAATAACAACTAAGATTTGGTATGGACAAGAAAGTACGGTCAACAAGTGACAAAGAAATGCAATTATGTCGTCTCTATATGGCGCGACATGCATTTGGAAACTCAAGGGACCTTTAGCTAACCAATTAAATGTGCCGGTTAACTAATATCAAGATCATATCACAATCATATTTGAACAACTAAGCTTTCAATTCTGAGTGTTGTGTTGTTTAGGTTGAAGGGTGGAGTAATGCCAAGACGACGTAAAGCACCTACACGATCATAGTAGAGTAGATAAAAGGGAAAACCCTAAGCATCAAGAGAAAATCAGGAAAGTGAAACTAGCTGGACCAAAGGGTGGCGCATATGATTTTCAAACAAATATAGGAACATTAGGTGACCAATTAAACGCTCTCTGCTTTTAGTGATATGAGCATCATATCGATTCGTATTTCAACACGTAAGCTTTGGGTTGAGGTCTTGAGGAGCAGTGCTAGCACGACACAAGCACCTCACGATGATGGTAGTGAATATAAAGGGGGAAACCATAAGATTTATGAGTATAGTGCCCATGCCATGGCGGATCTGAAGGTGCAAACCGGACAAAGCTACTTCAGAACCAATGTTTTTTTCAACTAGCCACTACGATTTGGTACGGACAAGAAAAGTACAAGAAACAAATTACGATCTATTTTCCGGTGAGATCAATAACTTAAGCACATATGGAAGAGTACCACCTCTTTTGCGACGCTGTAGGCCTATGCTGATACGCTGAGGGTGTCATGGTGCGATGGTTGTCATGGGGGGAAGAAGACTTTAGACGGCAGACGGCCGGGTCGGGGATATATCATGTTGCCGTGGACGAGGCGGTCGAGGAGCGGCAACGGCAAGGTGGACGACGCACGCCGATCAAGCGAGAGGAGGCGGCGAAAGGATCCTGGTCCAGCACCGTGGATGAGAGACGCCCATCTCTTGAAGTGGACGACGGGTAGGGGTAGCGGTTCGCAAGGAGGAGGATGGGGTGGCGGACGGAGGAGGCTGGTCAAAGTAGCGGAGGTTGTCGTGCCGACGGTGTATGAATGGGGAAATGGAGGGAGGGGGCATCTCAAACTTTGGGACGCTTCTCGAAATGGGGAAAGTTACGAACTTATCCCCCGCTTAAAATTTCGGACATCGCGTCGGTTGGGGATAGACGGTAATCTCGATCTCCCAAATATTTTCCGGTAACTATTTCGGGCGAGGAGAGGGTGTTTTGTCACCACGGTTGGCGCTTCACGGTGTATGAACGGGTTGATGTAGGGCGGTTGTGTCACGTCCGATGGAAGTTACACATCTGCCCTTATTTAAAATATTAGCCTACATCGATTTCGGAGGAGGAGAGTTTGTTTTGCCGCCCACCGTGTATGAATGGGGAAATGAAGGAAGAGACCCATGTCTTTCGGACGAGCTTGAATCAAATGTGTTTTTCCGCCCACGTTTGGCACCCACCATGTCTGAATGGGCTCAGAGGCCGTCGTGTCACGTCTGATTGAAGTTACTAGTCTACCCCTATCGACAACAGTGTAAATCCGGTCGATAAGGATGTCAAGTGTCGTGGTAGACAGTAATTTCCATCTCGCAAACACTTGCTTCGGGCAGCCCACAAATTATAGTGGGTGTTTAGCCGCTTCATTCAAAACTTGGGAGAATTAGCATTCACGCTTTCTCGGGACCTGCAAACTAAATTCAAATCCAATTTGTATTCGACACTAATATCCATAGATAATTATACGATTTGTTATTTATTTCTTCAACACCGCAACAAATATTTATTCCACCTTTATATATGATTATGATTTAGAAATGTCGTGATCTTCGAATTCAGTAGGTTGGATACACTCTGATTCAAAACAGTTATTTCATCCAATACAATATGCTCACACGAAAAATAGTTCACCTTATGTCAATCATACAAGTACTGAGGATTACCTCGCCTAAAAAATTCGGATCATTACAACACATGGACAACATGGAATTCCGGACAACATAGGGGGTCTTGCAACATAATCCATTCAGAGACATGACACAACATGCAGGTACAATAATCTAATGACAATTTCAACTGGTATCTAAAGAAGAACCGGATTACCTTGGGCTTCAGATAGCGTAAACAGCAGGACCTCCTCCGCCTTCAAATGCAACATTCTTACTTCCTCCAATTCTTGGGTTGTTTGCATAATGCGTGCCGCTAATTCCGTAATTTCCAGCCTCAAGATAAAGATTACCTCATTCATGGCAGCCACACCATCTCTTTCGCTCTAGTAGAGCCTCAAGCACTATAATATCTCGTGCTCGCACTGCTCTCGGCGGTGTTTCTCTAAACTGCTACCATCCGGTAACATGGATGGAGCAATCGCCCACAAATAGATTCGGGGTTGTACATTGTGTCCTAGTGTGAACGGCATCCTGAAAGGTTTCACTGACATAAGTAAGAGATAGTTATCGATGATCCAGCAGTAAGCTTACATGGTAAACGACGGATGAATTATTGCCGAGCATGGCAAACTATATTTAAATGGTTCAAGCAGATCACCAAAAGAAATTAAAATGGTAAGATGAAACTAGGGATGTAAGTGGCAAATAAACGACATCCGCCATCCCATCTAGTTAGTTTTTGCTACCTCCCTAGTTCATTTTCCTCAAAAACAAAAACTCCTTTGAACTATCATACCACTAGTGGACTTTAATCGATTAACGGGACCCAGCTTGACATCCCTAGTTGAAAGGGAGTGTACAACCACTATATTTAAGTTGCCAAGGCATCTAAGCAGCTTGAAATAATCCGAGAAAGCACTTAACAAAGGTGGCCTCATATAAACTACGAAGACAGTCTTGTGATGAAGTTGAGAGGAAAAGTTAAGGACTCAAATGAAATAGGCATGCATTTCTTTATGATAGTACAGCAGTAATCGCCGACATATTGGCCAACTCTGTATAGCGTGACAACAAACAAGCATTCAATCAAGCAATACAGAAAGTAGACAACTGAACTATTTGTAATTCGTAGGATTACACGTTGAGGGCACAAGCCAAGAAAGCAGCCCACTCGCATTACATTTCACATGTACTAAAACACATTGGCTTACCATATGTTGTCAGTGAAGCCTAGCTGCTGTTGCAATGTTCTTTGAAAATATCACAAGATCCCGTGGTTGCAAATCTAGTTGTTGTAGTTTATTCTGCACCATCTATTTAGGTAAATTTAATTTTAATCGCATGCACGGTCCGAATTGATCATCAATGGTTCATCTAAACTAATGAAAGAAGGGTGTGCATACACGACAACATATCTGCTTCCTCTATTTTTATGCTTGTTCGAGGTGCCGCCCCAAAAGAACAAATATTTTGCTTGATGGGGTTGGCAGCTCCATAATTAATAGAAGCATCAAATTAGTCATGCAACTTGGGAAGATCAAGAACACACAAACAAGTAATGAACAGAGGCTCGGAGCAGTGATGTAATAGCTAGCATCGTAAAATGTAGGGTAAAATGAACAAAAGCAGCGGAACCACATGCTAGTTTGCTGATGTGTAATTACATAGAGAACATTAACCAGTTCGATGGAACCAACAGTGGCATCGTAACAAAACTAAAGCATATTAACTATATGTGCACTGGTATGTAATTTAGCACATGTAACATGTTCATCGCCGTAAGTATGGCCCTACAGTGCAAGCGAATAACGCGATCTCATGAAAACTGAATGATGCCTCAAGAAATTCAAAGGTGCGGTGCTTATGCTAGAAAGTGAACGAGGCGCCGCCGTTGGATGATAGTACCGATTCTCGGCGGCGATGGGTATCGTTGTCATACTTGATAGCTAAGGATCGCCGATGGTGCTCGTGGTTGTGTTGAGTTTGGTCGGCCGTCGTCGCCGCTCAAGCTGCCCGTGCTACGGCTATGTGCCTGCCGACATACAAGAAAGCTCATCTGTGGTAAGTGAACAGTTGCAACGATAAAGAGAAAACCGAAGGAGTACAAATCGAAATAACTCGATGAGGCTGCGCGCCGGTAAAGCAGGGCCGGTGGAGTTGAATATGGAATCCGTGGAGCGGGTCCGTGCAAGGACCAAGGCTTCAAGGCGCTGCTACAGGCTTTCTGAGGCGGATCTGCTGCCGAGGACGAGGGCTTGTATGAAGGGCCAGCGAAGGGGCGGACTAGGGAGTCATGAAGGGCCTACGCTGTGGTGGACGAGGGCGCCGTTAAGCAGATCCGTGCGGTGGACCATGATGGCGGTCAAGGAGATCTCGAGCGGTGGATGCTGCCGCCTCAAGCTGCCCGTGAAGTGGTGAGTTGGCAGCTGGGGGTTCCAAGGTGCGGAAGGTAGATCCGGGGGGTGTGAGGTCCACCGCTGCGCGGAGGACTAGATTCGCGGCTTGCCGTGGTTGGGGGGTCGGGAGGGAAGGAGGGCCTGGGAAGAATGTTGGGGCAAAGAGGGAAAACAATGGAGTTACCAAAGCAGCCCTTTTCCGCTCATGTGGCAGGGTAAAACAGGAATATCGCAGGCTAAACTTTCAAGCGCGTGATATTTCGATGTGAGCGGAAGTTTGAAAGCTTTTGATGCCTAAAATTATAAGTATTCTGCTTCGCACGGCCGACTATGATATCATGGCTTATTAATTTGTTTGTTTTGCACGCAAAAAATGTGCAAGTTTTGAAAATCAATGTCTCCAACTCGAAACTTAGATTGTCCATTCAATTCAAATATGGATCATTGAGCTACTACAAGAAAATACCATCATACGGTCCAATTCAAATGAAATTCCAAATGTGTTTATCCTAAATATGATGACAAAAGCAAAATGTGTATGTGTATGAATAAAGTGAATGATTATAAAGTTTGAACATGCCCGTATGTGTATATCTCTAGGTTTGATATATGAATTTGAAATCACGAAATTCGCTTAAAAATGTACCTCCATTTAAATGAATTACAAAAGCTAATGATGGAGTCGAATTCCAAAATTCCAATCTTAGGTTTGTAATTCTGGTACATCAAGGTATATCACGATGTTCAAAAGTATCATTATCTCATAGTACAAACTGTGAAACAAATTGATCAACCATGAGTGCACAATATCTCAATTACGCTAAAGTCCCTCAAATATAGACACCTCACTCTTTATCTCAAGTCACCCCCCACCACCACCACACACACACACACACATAGAGAAGTCGCCTTCCCCCAAACACCAACACACGAGCACATTAACACCCCTCTCTCTTGTAAAGTCCGGACCCCAACATAGGTCTCTATCACTTTGTCTCCCGGCATGCACACATCTCTTCCCTCACTCTAGGTCTCCCCTATCTCTCTTACCCAAGCACACGACTATGTAGAGTGTATATTTCCCATACACACAAAACGTCGCCCCAAACGCCTATCTCCCTAGTTATGTGGTTCTCAAGACTCACCTCACACACCACCCCCACTGCAAACAAGCACACTTTGTCTCCTTGTGCACCACTCTCCTCTTCTATCTCTCCCACATGCGGACCCCCCCAGCTCCTTCCCTCAGATACATATATGTCGTGACTCTTGCATAGCTCCCTAATGTATAATCGCTCTCGATTTCACACATTGTTCTCTACACCATCTATTCTAGATCTCTCATGAAGTCCCTATCACACACACGATGACTCGCTTCCCGCCTCCGCTCATAGGCCAATTTCTGACAACATCAACATTGTCTCCTATCTATACGCCCATTTATGGACACAAATGACCCTCTCTCCCCCCTCTTCCTCTCTCTCTCTCTCTCTCTCTCTCTCTCTCTCTCTCTCTCTCTCTCTCTCTCTCTCTCTCTCTCGCCTCACACCCCTCTCCACACACACACTCGATGTCTCTTCCAAATAGTTCTCCCTCGCCTCCACCTGCATATCTCGCTACTACACATGTCACACCATTCCCCTTCCCTTATACTAGGTTTACATCATAGTGGTCTCTACTCCACATACACTCTCTCCTCTCACACACAAAACGCTGCACAAACACACACAGTACACGCACAAACACCCATTTATCTGGATCCTCATCTCTCCCCATGTCCGCATGTGTATCTCACACACTCTCTCTAATTATGTATATGTGTCTCCACGCTACACAACACAAAGCCCCATGTACATGTCTCTCTCTATCCTCCACACATATAGACACAAAGAATCTGTTATCATTGCCTCAGCCTCTAACATATCACACACGCACTCTCTCTCTCTCTCTCTCTCTCTCTCTCTCTCTCGCAAACACGCCAACAATGAATAACTTACCGTCTACTCATCAACAATCGTGGCAAGACGGCGAACACGAGACGTGAAAAAGAATAAATCTACACGTGCTTAGACCACCTAGTATGACTACTAGGACTAGAGCAAGCCAAAAGCGCCACCCACACCCCCTCCTTGTCGGCGACGGAAAATCTTTGTTTTACACAATGAGAAGTCATTGTGCTAAGCCCCACATGCCGAGGCGCTGAATAGAATGTAGATGCTAGTTTACGGAAGCAAGTATCGATAATACGCTTGTATCTCCATACTTATATTTCTTCTTTTATAAAAACCGAGTTGGTGATGATGGTACGTAGCCATCTTGAATATAGACCGTCTGATCTATATCCGACGGATGGAAATTAAACTAAAAGATACCCGCACTCTCTCCACATTTGCAGCACAAGGCCTTCCTCGCTCATCCTTATCTCCAACAAACCTCATTGTTGAGCAATTAAGAAAGGAAGCCTCGAACAAACTGGCCTAGTGGCCGCCACGCCGCATCGCCAATCCCCATGCCTCCGCCAGCCTCGACCACCAACCACCACCACACCCAACTCCTCTTCACCTTATCTCATATTTCTCGAGATATCATTAGTTTTACACATGGGATTACTCCCCAAGGGTCAATCACAACAAGTGTTTTATAAAAAATGCATCTTGATGTTCCGTTAATGCACGGATCTTGCTAGTACTCCTACACAAGACTAAGTTGGTGATGCCGTGTGTCTCCATCCGTCGCTTCTCGACCATTAGATCTACATCTAACGATTGTGAGGTAAGTTGTTGCCTTTTCTCACCAACATCCCACTTGTCTACCAATTTGAAGAAAACCCATAATTAGTATCTTAAAACCAACCACATCCTCCCCGACCTCACCAAAACAGCCCAAGGAATATATTATAATTGAAACATAATATAGATATGTATATCAAAATTAGGTGTTTTGTACCAAGTTTGTGAATAAGTATTATTCTAATTATGATTCCTTGCAACGGACATGAACATTGCTAGTATTTCCAACCATGTATTTTTTCTAGTATTCCATAGTTTCGAGTTTTCCATCAAGATATTAGTCACTCATGGTTGATATTTACTTTCAATCATGTACACATATGCACTATGTAACTAGCCTTGCTTATTGGCTTCCAAAGCTTAACTTTCACTCCTACTTACAATATGTAGAGTATTTAACAAAAACTACCACTTTCAACCAGCCCTAGGAAGAATCTATTGTACAAAAAATAGCAAAAACATACCCAAAATTTCTTAATCCACGCCAAAACTACTACGCACTACCTAGTACTCCTACCGATTAGGTTCGCTTAAACCCATTTATGACCGGGTTGGCCCACACGTCTGCGTCCGACGAGGCAGCTTAAACCAACACATTTTGTTTGACCGCTGACACGAGGGACCCACATCCGACCTTCTATCCTATTATTCCCTCAAATCATTATTTTTCCTTAACATTACTTCAAACAAGATCGATGCGTGTTTGTCGGTGGCGCCGGTGATGAGCGAGTTGGCCGCCGCCCCGGATGGGCCGGACTTCGCGCTAGCCTCCACACAAGTTGGCAAGCTGGCCCGAAGCGTGACTCACGAAGCGAGAAATCACCGCTGGCCTTCGCCGAGCCGATGGCTGGCTCGAGCATCGCACAGGCGAAAGCAAGCCATTGCGCCATGCCAATCTAGCTAGCAAACCTTGCGCATAAGCAGCTGGACGGAGCTATCTTGGCTAGCTAGCGGTCCGCGAAGCGCCGGACGGAGCTGGCATCCGGCTGCCGCAACATGGGCCCGCACTGGCGGTTTTGACTCGCGCCGGGCGGTGGTAGCTGCGCCCCATGGCCGAGGATGACTAGGTGGACGGGCCGGAGGTAGGAGGTCACCGAGGATTTTGTTGGTAAGAGCATGTACAATGGTTGATAAGGTAGTCTTATCTTAAGTCTGCCACGTATGCAAGTGGTAGTAGTTTCTTGGCATTTTAGTGGTTTCTTGCATTATTAGGGTTTTTGTAAGGAACAATGTACGATTACTAGTGACAAAAGGCGATTCTAGGTTGCGCTTGTACTCCAACGAGTACTACTAGTGGTCGGGAGTGTATACCTCGCTTTGTGGGTTCGATCCTACTAACGCACGATTTGCCTTTTTAAAAAATAGTACTAGTACTACACTTCGCAGCGAGCCAATATTTTACATGTGTAGTTTGAGTTTTGAAGTTAAACAGACGCGGCGTCCCACAACTGGTGCACTCGACAGCCTAGCCACGTGAACGGGTTTTCCTTCCCAAGATCCCGTGGCTCGCGGTTTCGCCTAGCCGCACCTTGCTTGCAGCTTCCTCATCAGCTAGTAGTAGCATATTTAAACTAGCGCCCCAATTAAGCCCGAGGAGCTGTAAAGGTTCAAGGGCATTGGGAACTGTGCAATATGGCTCAGACTTATGTAAAGTGTTGTACTACTAGTATCAGAGCTTGTATGCTGTACGATGGACCTCACTCCATTATCGGCTCTACTACAAAAGAAATTCCTCTTGACGTGTTTTTTTTAAACGGAGGCAAAAGCTTTGCTTCATCTCATTCAGAAAGAAGGAACTACTAACAAAGTTCGACGAGATCCATTACACCTCCACAAATGGAAGCGAAAATCCTAGTCTCGCTGTATCAAATAACTCAAATGTTCTGCTCCCGCAGACTGTAGTAATCATCGCTAATAAATAGGCTGCTAGTGTGTGCGTGAGAGGAGCGGCTGAGTAGGCCAGCTACTCCTATGTGAGAGGAGCGGCTGAATATAGCACCGAGAGTACCCACTAGGCCACTCACGCAGTGTACTTCCCTCGCATTGATAGTACAAAGGATGGTTCTAGAGAACAGAGTACCCTCCACTTCCAACTGTAGCTCCTTGGCCCTGAGATTCAAGAGTTCAAAACTGTGCACTATACTAGACTAGACTAGACTAGAAGTACAAGACATCGACTAATACTGTAGTTGAGAAAAGTAGTACTGGTATCGCTAAAGATGAGTACGCATTCTCCGCCACATAATGTAAGACGCTTTTTTGACACTAGTTGGCGGTACAAAAATGGCAAAACATACCAAAATTTCTTAATCCACGCCAAAAACTACTACCTAGTGCCAAAAATTTCTTACTAGTGCTATTATTTACAGATAATGCAATCCCATAACGCTCCATAATGCTAGTACTAGTAGTAAATAATAGCCTCACCCTTCGCCGAGGAACGATCTACGCTTGAAGGGACGAGGCCCGCGTTACTACGCCTTATCTCCTCCTCGCCAGCCTCCCCTCAAGAGAAGGCAGTTCATCGCTGCTCCCATGGATTCGCCAGCGGTTCTCCTCCTCATCGGGCTGGGAGACCGAGGAGTCCTGATTAGGGGTGTCCGGATAGCCGGACTACCGCCATCGGCCGGACTATCATTTCCCGGACTATCATCATCGACCGGACTCCAAGACTATGAAGATACAAGATTGAAGACTTCACCCCGTGTCTGGATGGGACTTCCCTTGGCGTGGAAGGCAAGCTTGGCGATACGGATATGTAGATCTCCTACCATTGTAACCGACTCTATGTAACCCTAGTCCCCTCCGGTGTCTATATAAACCGGATGGCTTTAGTCCGTGGACTACAATCACAACAACCCTTACAATCATACCATAGGCTAGCTTCTAGGGTTTAGCCTCCTTGATCTCGTGGTAGACCCACTCTTGTAAACATCCACAATATCAATATCAATCGAGCAGACGTAGGGTTTTACCTCCATCAAGAGGGCCCAACCTCGGTAAACATCGTGTCCCTTGTCTCCGTTACCATTCGCCTAGACGCACGTTCGGGACCCCACCCGAGATCCGCCGGTTTTGACACCGACATTGGTGCTTTCATTGAGAGTTCTTCTATGCCGCCACCGATAGGAAGGATGCCTCCTCCCGCCTTCAAAGACGGTATCTTCGCCAAAGGAGCCTTTGGCCGCCGCCAAACTATCCGCTAGGTGGTTTTCTTATGACCGCCGTCCGCCATCGCTCGACAACGACCTCTCAAGTCGCCAAAAGCAATCTTCACGCCAGCTCGAATTTGCCGAGCGGGCTGGATCCAATAGAGCTCTAGTCCGAATGAGCTCTTGATCGTGATCACCGCCTCGGAGTCGCCATAGACTACGGTCGATTGGGCTTAAACCCGATCCGAGAGAAATTAACCTCCCTGTGTCACCCACCACGTCAAGTGGTAGAGGAACAATGCGGCGACGCTTCTCCTCAGATTGAAAACTAGTCATGTCCGGATCCCCAACCCCCATGCCGGATTCCCGGAGGGACGGGCTTCGATCAAACACTGAACTTAAAGTCGCATCGACTGCACTCTGGACAACGCCCGTAAATCCAAGCTTCCAAAATTGGAAACTTCGCCTTCGAGCCTTGAGATGGGTGGGGTTCCGACTTAGTTCCACCCACCCGCCTGACATATGCGATCTAACTCTAATTCGCAAGAGCCCGCCGAGACAAAGACATCACTATCGGGCCGATTCCTCCCGGTTATGGACAGGATAAAGGACTGCCGAGAGGAAAACGCAATCTCGTCTTTCGCAATAATTGCACGGACAAGGAATCCTAAACGCCATAAGTCGCCATGACATTACGCTTCGCCATTGACTTGGAGACCATCATACAAAAGTACAGCAAGCGATGGAGAGCGCCTGAAAACCGAAAGTAAATTTTGGGATAATCCGCCCCGAATACATCCCTAGTCTAGAACCAAAGGGTGCATCATTATCAAGCACCGGGCTGAATACCAAAAACCAAAACCCCTAAAGGGTAATGGAACTGCATCGAGGGCTGGCTAATCGGACCTCGCAAAATTCATAGCACGTAGGGCGCCACTCCAACTCATAGCCTTCGAGCACGTTGGATACTACGGTAGGTGGCCAAAAGTGGCGAAGAGCTTCTAGCTTCGTAATCCCAGCCCAAAGAACACCAAGAGAGGTGTTAACAGTCTTCGAGACTTTCGTGATCCAATAACAAAGCGAAATGACAACTCCGCAACCTTGTCAAGTCTACCAAGTAGCAACAATAAATCCATGGAGCGACACGACTATTACCTTCAATGCCAGGATTTAACCTAAATTCAACTGCCCGGCATCACCGCATTGGTCCTCAGCCCAATAATAGACCGCTTTTTACTAAGGTACTCATGGATGGCGGCAGCGACTAAAACTCATCTATGAGGAAACCTCCAAAAATGGAAATAGATCGAACCGCATTGAGCGAATCAGCACAACCTTTAGAGGAATAATCCCACCGGAAGCATGCTGCACAGAAAAATCACGCTGGACGTAGTGTTCGCTCACGGACAATTATAGGTCCGAGGAGGTCACGCTTCAAGTGGCCCCATTCAGCAGCGGATATCATGCTCTATTAGGACGAGAGGCATTCACAATTTTTGAAGCTATACCCCATTATGGGTACATGAAGCTTAAAATGCCCGTCCCAACGGAATTATCACTCGCTAGTGATCCGGACATAGCACTCCGCTACCGAAACAAGACAACCGCACTAGCCCTCGAGGCACTATCCGAAGCCCTAGCGGCCGAGGATCTCACCGCGATGCGCCCACGGTGAACAGGACGATGTGATACTTGATAAAAGATCCAAGTCCACCTCTTTAAACCAGCGGATGAAATATTCAAATTCCAGGTCCACCCAATGGACCCCATCGAAGACGGCCTCCATCGGGCACAATTGAACCCTGATGTAGACGCCAAGATCGCGAGAATTCCTTCGGAAAATTGGGACATTTTTGCCTCGGCACCCATCGGATATGCCCGAATCCCACGCAGATTGGCGTAACACAGCCTAAACATCCTAAAAGGATTCAAGCCACCAAACAGTGCTCTTCGACGATTTTCCAACCCAAAAGACAGCAATGGGGAAGAGCTAGCTGCTATTGGAAGCCGGATTCATCAGAGACATCAAGCACCCGGATTGGCTAGCAAACTTGGTGATGGTACCAAAGAAGGACAAATCCTGCGCCTATGTGTCGATTTCAAAGACCTAAATAAGGCCTGCCCAAAGGATCCTTCCTCCCCAAGATCGACCAAATCATCGATGCCACCGCAGGGCACGATTCATTGTGCTTCCGGATGCATACTCGCTATCATCAAATCAAGATGGCGAAGCGGATCACGCCGCAACAACATTCATTACTCCATATGGACCATTCTGCTTCAACACGATGCCCTTCGACTTAAAAACGCCGCGCAACATATCAGCGCATGATTCGTATATGTCCGCTACCCAGATCGGCAAAACAATAGAGGCATATGTGGACGACGAGTCACAAAACTAAACACGCCGAAACTCTAGTAGACGACTTGAGGCTCACATTCGACAGCCTTTAGAGTATATGACAACAAGCTGAACCGAAAATGTGTTTTCGCGCATCAGCGGAAAGCTGCTAGGCTTCATCAGATCCGTAGAGGAATTGAAGCAAACCCAGCCAAGATCCGAGCTCACACAGCTAGATATCCCAAAAGACCTCAAGCAAATACAAAATTGACCGGATGCGAGCGGTTCTAAGCCGCTTTATCTCCGCCTAGGAGAAAAGGCATTACCTCTATCGCCTCCTCAGCAAGACTCAACACTTCGAGTGGACGGATGCTGCCACCGCCGGACTCAAGAAATAAAGGCCATATTGGCAACAACTCCGTCCTGGCTGCGCCAACCCGGGCGAACCAATGTTGTTATACATCGCAGCTACGCATCAAGTTGTAAGCGCGTACTGTCGTCGAATGAGAAATGTAGGGCATAAATTCTCTTCAAAATCCAAAGATACTACGATCCACCGTGTTAACCCCTTGCAAGTCCTGCTACCCGCACTATCGTAAGATAGCGACGCGGTGTTCATGGCATCCCGAAGTCTACACTACTTTCAAGAGTGTTCGATAACAGGCCTCAAGTACCACATAACGACATTATAAACAATCGCGACGCGACGGGCAGGATTGCAAATGGGCCATTGAGCTCTTACCATTTGATATATCTTACAAACCTCGCGAGCTATCAAGTCTCAAGTTTTGGCTGACTTTGTCGCTGAATGGACCGTCGAACTCCCTAAAGAATACGGGCGATACTCCAATTGATTATGCACTTCGACGGCTCTAAAATGTTAGCCGGATCGGGGCTGGCGTCAGATTGACGCCCCGACCGGAGACACAGTCCAATACGCATTTCGATAATGTACACGAACTCAACAACGCAGCCAATACGAGGCCCTTTTACACGGTGCCCGGATGGCAATTCCATGGGCATTCAACGCCTAGAGGTGCGCGAGGACTCAAACCTCGCAATATTCCAAATAAATGGAGACTTTGACGCCAAAGATCCAAAATGGCAGCATATCGCAACGATGTCCTCAAAATGTCAGCCCGTTCAAGGACTTGAATTCCATCACGCCACCCGGATAATAACCAAGCGGCCGACGATCGGCACGATTGGCGCAAAGCGCGACGCTGTCCCTCCTAACATCTTTCCTCGAACGGCTCTTCAAGCCATCCGCATTATGGGAAGAAGAGTCCGAACTAACAATCCGAACAAGCCGCACTAACCGCGATCCAGCCGATGACATAACACCTTCCGCCCACGACATAATGGCAGTAATTGCCCTGCGGATGAACCATTCTCGCCTACTTGCTTAGGCAGGAGCTTCTCAAGACCAAAATGAGGCCCGCTGCATTGTCCGTGATCAAAAGCCTACAAGGTCTATGAGGGAGAACTTTATAAGAAAAGCACAACCGAGTCCTTCAAAGGTGTATCTCCAAGAAGAAGGGCGAAACCTCCTGGCTGAAATTCATGCCGGACTAGGCGGACACCACGCCGCAGCTTGGGCCCTTGTAGGAAAGGCATTCCGACAGGATTTTATCGGCCGACGGCTCGAGCAGATGCCTGTGACTTAGTCCAAAGATGCGCCGGTTGTCGCCTCTTGCTAATCAGAGCTATATGCCACCCACCGCCTCAAAACTATACCAATTACCCGGTCGTCATGTCCGGGGCTTGACATGGTTGGACCACTTAAAGGGGGAACCCACAAGCAAAGGTACCTATTGGTCATGGTGGATAAATTCACCAAATGGATAGAGGCCAAGCCGCTTAAAAGGCAGAGTCCGGACCAGTGATAGACTTTATATCCGGGTAGTACACCGCTATGGTGTCCCCACACAGCATCATCACCGATAACGGCACTAACTTCACCGCCGGCGAGGTTAAATCATGGTGCAAAAATATGGGCATCAAGCTCGACACGCTTCAGCCTATCATCCTCAAACCAACGGTCAAGTGGAACGAGCAAATGGTCTAATAATGAGCGCATCAAACCTGCACTAGTGCGGTCCTCACGAAATCTGACACGACCGGTAGAGGAGCTCGACTGCACTGGGGCTGCGGACAACGCCTAACCGTATTCACCGGATTCACACCATTTTTATGGTATACGGCGCAGAAGCAGTTTTGCCTCGCGACATCATTCATGACTCACCTCGAAAAGCATGTACGAAGAAAGAGAAGCCGAGTTGATCGGCAGGACAGCTTGGACACATTGAGGAAGAGCGCGACGTCGCCAAGGCTCGCTCCGATTCTATCAACAGCAGGCTCAAGATACCAAAGCAGAGAAGTACGGCCGAGACTTACAACGCTGGCGAACTGGTTCTACGCTCGCGGACAAGAAAAGGACAAGCTCAAGCCCAAATGGAAGGCCCTTCATCATTGATCAAGTCTTGACCGTGGAGCGCACGGTTCTACTTAAATGCATCGGATAACCGACTCGAGCCGAACCCATGGAACGAGCCCGCCTCCGACGATTCTATGTTTAGCGCCGACTAAGAGTTCGCCCCTTCCCCGCCCAAATTTTTTATTTTATCTATTTCATCTGCCTTTTGTTTATCTTTTTCTTCTCAACCCTATTCATCCAAGCCTTAAAGGGCTTTTACCCGCAAGAACGCTCACAAGACAATTGATGTGCTACCCGACTCATTATACCTCGGGGCTTTTTACCGTAAGCTTAATTATACGGGTTTATGCCCAAAGACATGTGTCAAGCCTCCACATGTACCTTTTATCCACCATTATATGCATCGATATGACTTAAGTTTGGCTGCTGGGTTGCTCGCTCCTGTGCTTACCCCTACGCTCCCGATTGTTCGCTAGGAGGTAAAGGAGCACCTCTGCGATTGTTACCGCCGGGTCAGCCGGATGTGTACCTCAGACCGGGTGAAGCCGAAGCTAGCGTTTTAAGGGAATATTCGGTCGGTGACTTAAAAGATGGTTTTTTATCCACTTATTTATCTGCCCCCAGATGTTTTCTGCTTTTTTCGCAGCCCGGACATGCACTTTAGGGCATGCCACCCCCAGCGGAAAGGAACCCTGAACGGAAATATTCTCCCTAGAAGATGTTTCTTACTAACCATGTAATATAACATAACTAGTTGGGCACTTGTCCGATAAAGCATCGATGACCCCACGCCTGGTCTCCATGCATACCCCGTTGTTTCATAACCGAGAAGGTATTCGACACACCCGGACTCTAGGGTCCCGAGGTCGGCTTAAAAGGTCGGCAAAGACAAACGATCTACAATCCGCTAGAAGGCATTTTGTATGTCATTTTATAATACATTGTCAAATCGATCGATTGTATTCTTCCTCAATCCCGCCTAACAAAGTTGTCTAATTTACAGTCCTGTTGGGAAAATTTTGCGCCAACTCCACTTGGTCAGATACTAAACTCACAGGATCTCCTTCCCATCGGGGCCCACAGTCCGACTTCGCCATGTGGTTGGGATCCGCCTTCTTGTACCGCTGCCTTTACCATGGCCCAGCCTCCTCGGCACCTTGGCGGCAGGTCGAATCTTCCATAAATGGAAGCGCCAAGCACTCCCCGTAGCTTCTCGCAAGCTCCCCAAGACCTCGGTATGGAGAAGGCTGGCCATAACGCCTGGATGACGCCATTATAGCCTCGCCAACTCGCTCGATCAGTTGCAACAATTCGAAGTTGATCACCCGCTGTTACGGCATCTCTCCGCAGGCGACCGTGAGCATACCTACGCATATATTCTGTCAATTGACTTCCTCGCCAACTCTTCTTTTCAAAGGAGTTCGCCAAGCACTTACTATATATGCCGCGACGGCCGCTGATTCTCCTTAACGGAGCCCAACTGCTGGGTCCGAACGCCTTTCAGCTCTTCTCCAAGCTGGGCATGGGCATCCCGGAGCTTGTTCCTTTCATGCTGCACCTTATGCAACACCTCTCGCCGCCTTTAGTTGGCGCAGGTTCTTGCCTGTCCGGATCTTTTCCGCAGCACTGCAACATAGTTTTTAGACTTGCAAAGGCCAACGCTACTTATCCTTCTAAAATAATGCTACTGTGAGAGGTCCTTATGCTTCCTCCTCATGCCAGCAAAGGCGGCCTCAAGTTGGGCCTTGCACTCTTGCAGCCCCGAGACAGTTGGGTATTCCTTTCGTAAGATCCTCCATTTCATATGATCCTTAAATCAGTTAATATAACTACTTTAAGTCTCGGGCTACCGCATATACAACCGTTAAAATCTCTTACCCGTATGTCTTTTACATACTACTCCATGGCTCTAGTAAAACTATCTTGAGCGGCACGAAGGTGCGCGCCCCCCTGTTAAAGGCATTCAACGCCTCGGGAGAAGCACGCACATGAACACTGTCCGCGGCGCCAGTGATTCAGGCACTTCCACCTCGCACTTGGTGGCGACAGTCTTTCGGCATCCTCCGTCGGAGGAACGCCCGGCTCGCGCTTTGCGCCGCCTCCCTCCCGACCAAAGGGAGCCCGCCGGTAGAGGTTGGATTGACAACTTCCACGCCAGAACCGCGGACGCTTTTTTTCCCTATAAAAGTCATGAGCACTCAAACGCTTCCTAGGAACGCTGCTATAAATACTGAATTGTGAGCTACACCTTTGCGGCGACAGCCAGTCCGCCCAAGGCCCTTCTTCCGCCATCGTCCAAATCGCCTTGTTGGTCAGCCACCATGGGCTCGCTTCCTTAGGGCGCCTCCTGCACAGCGCCATCATATACGGTGGTCAGAAATAAGCAAGGAACGAATGACGGTATCGGGGCTTCGGCCGCAATTACCTGGGAAGCCAGATACAGTCCGGGATAGTCTGCCATGATGGCAACTAAAATGTTGTCCATGCTAAGCTGGTGGAACACCCCGTCTCTCTGGATCCTCGGGCTGTGGAGCCGGACTCAGCATTCCCTCCACAGTCCGGCGCAGTTCCTGCGTCGAAAGAAGAACACAATATGAGAAACCTAAGTTTCGAAAGGCACGGGTCGGACACGCTGAGTGTTCGCTTACCCAAGGACGGGGATTATTCATGGAAAACCCATTTAACGGGTTCGTCCGAAGGAAATCCTCCTTCTTCCCCTTGTACAGGCCGGACAAGACCGTCACCAGATCTTCGGCCGAATCCGCCCATTGCGCCATGACGGGTGGCGCTGCCCTCCCCGCTGAAATCCCACATGGGTGGCCCTCAGATTGTAGTGGCTGCACCCCTCAAGATAATGCATGTTGCCATGACCCCAATCATGGTCAACCGGCATGGGCCAAGAACCTTATTCGCCCATCAAATAATGGACGCCTTATCTTCCTCCAAACGGGGCTCATGGGCGCCAACTAAGGCGCTTTCTTCAGAGGAGCATTGCTGAACTCCGGAGGCCGATCCAACAGGGTCCGACAGCGGAGCGCCTTCTATATAAAACCATTCAAGGCCAGTCTCGGCGCTTTCTTAGGGGTTCCGGATGGATATCCGTCCCGCAATGCGCCATATTTCGCGCCGCCCACTTGATATATGGACCCTCGTGAGAGCGGGTACAAGGCAAAACAACCTCTTCCACAGCGCCAAGTGGGGCTCGATGCCCGTGAAAAGCTCAGAAGAGCTACGAATCCGCAATATGCAGGATGGAGGCGGGCGTGAGGTGATGGAGCCGAGTCCGTAAAACTCCAGGAGCCCGCAGAGGAATGGATGTACAGAAACCGACCCCTTATCGATAGGGGACGAAGCATACCCGCCCACTTGGTTGGGATTTGGGGTAACGCTCGCTTGCTTCCCACCTTGTAGGTGGCAAGTCTGCTCGAACCGAACCATGAAGGCCGGAGGGAGATATCCCCATTTGAGCTTCACCAGCTCAAGCAGCGAGACAGAGCATCTCCTCCAATCTCCCCGCAAAGGGCTGGGAGCGCGAGAAGAGGAGCCGCTGACGGTCCATGATGGAATGGATTCTTGTTCGAAAGCGCCCGATGAGTATTTGCGAGAGGAAGATGGTGATTTGGATCTGGATTCTGCCTCCTTATAGGCAGATTATTCGCACAACTAGGGGTAAAACATAAAAGACACCCTGCTTTTCACATTCGCACGACGCGAGGAAGAAGGCCCTTATTGGGCGTGGAAGCCAAGACGCGCAACATTGATGAGGAAGCTGGACACTGCTCGCAGGTACATGGAACTTAAAGGAGAACCCGCTTTGCAACGTCAAGACTACACGCATGCTGGACTTATCGCCATTGAAGCCTGGTTCGGGGCTACCGAGGGAGTCCCGATTAGGGTGTCCGGATAGCCGGACTACCGCCATCGGCCGGACTATCATTTGCCGGACTATCATCATCGATCGGACTCCAAGACTATGAAGATACAAGATTGAAGACTTCACCCCGTGTCCGGATGGGACTTTCCTTGGCGTGGAAGGCAAGCTTGGCGATACGGATATGTAGATCTCCTACCATTGTAACCGACTTTATGTAACCCTAGCCCTCCGTGTCTATATAAACCGGATGGCTTTAGTCCGAGGACTACAATCACAACAACCCTTACAATCATACCATAGGCTAGCTTCTAGGTTTAGCCTCCTTGATCTCGTGGTAGATCCACTCTTGTAAACATCCACAATATCAATATCAATCAAGCAGACGTAGGGTTTTACCTCCATCAAGAGGGCTCGAACTCGGGTAAACATCGTGTCCCTTGTCTCCTGTTACCATCCGCCTAGACGCACAGTTCGGGACCCCCTACCCGAGATCCGCCGGTTTTGACACCGACAGAGACCTTGGACGACGATCCTCTGGGAGAAATCGCATGCCGCTCCGACGTCCTCACTGCCGCAAGAGTCAGTGCTTCCTGCACCAACTTTTTCAAGATGCTGCTTAAACAGGTTTGGGAAAAGGCCATGCTTGTTGGTCTTCCATGCGTCCTTGAGGAGAAGGTTCTTCTATGGGACAATCCTTCAAACAGTCCACCGCTCCCTGGCCATAGTTGCACGTTGACTCCGATAGATTTGCCGATGTTGAGAGGTAGTCGGATTTTGTCCGATGAGCAGGTCAGTAATGGAGTTTGATCATGTAGTACTTAGTTATTCCACTTCCATCCCGTAATTTCTCCGCTGCCCACCGTATTATATATAGGTCTGGGTCAGTGCCAACAAAGATTGGCTTGCATACCTCCGGCCGGATACCACCATCATTTTGTACAACATCCACAAGAAGGCGGCTGCCCGTGAGACCCTTCTCCACCATTGGGATCGGCCTTCCGGACTGGCTGGGCTTGAATACGTATGATGATGCCTACATGAGATTGAAGAAGATAGCAATTGCGGACCCGCCGACAAAGCGACGCGTTACAACGACATTATCTCATCGCGGTGTTTGATATAAGGATTGCCATCAATGCAAGACGCAGAACGGCAGAGGTCTGGCGATGTTGGCGGCGGCAGATTTGTACCCCACACGCTCAAGACGCCGGCGCCATCTAGGCCAGATCTTCGCGTGACAAGCCAGGGACTTGTTTCATCTGGTTGCCATCCCACGGTACGGGAGATTACAAACGAATGCACAAACCATCATTTGCATCCCTAACGGTACTCTATTATTTTGCAGGACCACCATCCCCGATAAAAATAAGATCGCCGATCCTCGATGTGCATTTGCATCCGCGATTCGGTCTAACTCGAACCTTGTAGCTGACTTTGGCATATTGGGATCAACTATCTTAGCAGTCGTTACCCATGGTACCACCGATGTGCAACATGGTCACATTAATCTACCACGATCGGACCGCCACCATCTACCCTGTATTCCAGCTTTTAACCCTCTCGCCTTCTCTTTCATTGTTGTACTAGTAGTATACTTAGTACTACTAGTAGGAGTACTTTTTACCTTGAGGACGCGATAGCTAGCTGGGCCCTTGAAGACTTGAACCCACTAGCTGCCACCATTTTTGTTTTTCCATGTCTTACTATCTCATCCATGTAGCCAAGAGTGGCTATATATAATAAGTCAGTTATTTTACTTGATCTATACCGAGTAGTACTATTTGCTGCACAAGACATCGACCGCCATATTTGAGCACAACATTATTATGCATGGACCTTGACTATGTACGTCACCATGTGTCTAGATCTGGGATGCCGCATGTACCAGATGAACGGCGCCGAGTTCGACCCCTGTGATGCTACGTGGGTGTCGAGGAACACTCTTGGAGAGTACTCGCTTTTCATCGGGGATAGCTACCCCATTGTGAAGCGGATGCCACCTTCCATGCACGACACGGAAGGCCTGCCGTTCATGAAGCATGGTTGTGTCTTCATTGCGCACCGCCAAATGAACGACATGCTGGGACACGCTATCCCTGATTTATGCTGCTTCAGCTTGGATGATTCTCCATCGCGTGGAACCAGACTAGAAAGCTGCGACAATGGTTCCCGTTGCCCACCGCTATCGATCGTGCCATCCATGAAGAACACCTGGGACCAGAACCTGGAGGAGGACATGCATGTAGCCCATCTATAACGTGTAAGTGGAGTATGGTAATTGTGAACGGTAGTGCTGTGAATATATGTAGACTAGTCGTGCACAAATTTATCACATGAATTGGAGATGAACTTGTGTGGCATACTGGCATTTGTCCTTTAGAATTTATTACTAGTAAATGTGTTATGTGTACGCAAACTTGTGTGGTTGTTGCACGGCTCCAACACACTCTTTGAGAAAAAAAGAGGCACAGCTTTGGATATACGTGACGTGGCGGCATCATACAGTAGCATCATTCGCTATAGTTGTAGTACACTCCTACTAGGATGAAAACTCCTATAAAACCTTGCACTTGGCTCTTTGCCTCTTCGGGAGGTTCAACAGTTTGTACTCGTGTGAACCTTTCACTGGCCTCTTCGCCTCTTTGGAAGGTCCAACAATGATAATACTACAATACAATATGCGTCTGGCAATTTGACATCGATTGAACTGCTGCACGTCCACCGCGAGGGCGAGGGCGAGGGTGAGGGAGAGGAAGAGGGAGAGGGGGCTGTAGTCAAAACCTCTCCTCGTCTCTGCGAACCACCAGACGCTGCGTGGGCAGGGAGAGGCGAGTAAGCAAGCATCTCCTTGTTCGGGCGAAGTTGACGGGACACATCAAAGCAGTACTAGTACTAGTAGTAGTCCATACTGCGCCCTTTCCGATTAATATGGCTTAATTTGAAACGAGAAAATACATCGCGTCAACGTATGTAACAATACGCTTTTTATGGTCACTATATATAGTTTTATGCCGATTATACGATCACTAGCTCATCAGAGCACAGATTGCACCCTACCGACCGCCACATAGTCGACATGGCACTTTGTTGACTGGTTAAATTGTCACCTGGTTTGTGGGTCCCACCGCCGCCATGGAGCAAAGAAATCAGTTAAACAAAACTTTACGCAGCGCCACAAGAGTCCAACCTTTGCGCCCAACCGCCTCGGCTGTGTATGTGAGTGCATGCACGTGTCCTCCTCGGCCTTCCAACAAAGAGTGTACATCGGCTATAAAACAAAGAGTGTAGTAGTACATGATGTATATCTACACTTCCAATGCATGTAGCCTTTAATCTAAATCGATATTGATTGACTAATGCACCAACTTGTGCTATAGGTATAGGCTACATGTCTATCCTTAATTATAGCATGCAACGGCCTTCATTTAATCTTCTTATCTCAATGGTCACATGCACACATAAGTCTGCTACTTTTGGGCGTTAATTATACCCTGGTCATTGTGTAAATCTCTAAATGTACAGTCTTTCAGGGACGCAGGGAGTAGGTTGAGAACTTGAGCGTGAGCGTGTGTGTTGCGTCGTAGGTTGTGTGCCGCATGGGTGCGTGAGTGTTATGCATGGCCCATGTGGAGTACGTGTGAGTGTTGCATGTTGCATGCATGCAAGCATGCATGCGTGCATGCATGCATGCATGGGGCTTACTCCCTCCCATTGACATGTTCATATTTCAAACTTCCTCTGCTCCTCCATACGGTGATACTCCCTCTGCTCCCAAATACTCCAAAGACGGAGTAAAGCCTCCTCTGCTCCCAAATATGGAGTATTTGTCTTTCTACAGATTTCAACAAGTGACTAGGTACGGAGCAAAATGAGTGAAGTGAGAGTAGAGGCATATGGATACTGTAGAAAGGTAATCCTCACGATCCATCATTCCCCATCTCGGTCAGAGAGAACTATTCAACTAGTCTTCGCAGTGAAGTGACAATACACGCTGCAGCAGATGGGACACTTAATTAATAAGCTGAACCAGCGTGTTGGTGTTACTAAATCAGCCTTACCCAAGATCGCCATCATGTTTGCCAAGAGAGCACGCTCAAGAATACGCCACGCACCTGTGTCCTCCATTAACCGACATATGGGCCCTCTTGTGGTAGACCCACATGTCATCGGTGTAACTATTTACACTCGAGGACGGTGCCTATATCCTGGTAGTAGTACTAGTAGAATTGAGATTTAATGCACTTTCTTCCCCGCCTTCCACTCTTCTTCCTCCTCTCTTCTTCTTCCTCCTCTCTTCCCCATCGCCGACACACACCATTTATCCTCGCCATCGCACGCCTCGCCACGCCATCTTCCTTGGTAGCTCACAGCACTATATCCCCCGCCACTGCTCGCCACACGAGGAGAAGCTTCTTCGCCGCCTACCAATCCACTTCCCCGCTGGCTCGCAGCACCGAAAACCCAATAACAGAACCGATCGACACGCAGAGCCGCGATTGAATTCCTCCCGATGTTCTCTTGGAGCAGATCTGTAGTCGATGGACCTACTCAAGACCGTCTGTCTGGCCGCATGCTCGGTGTCTTTGTACCATCTACTCGCTCGCAACCGGCCGCTTTTTCAAGACACCCGCTTGCGATGCCCGATCTCGCAGTGCCCCTCGACATGCTACCACTACCCGCCCACCTGTCCTTCATGCGCGCCACTCATGGATATCTACACCCAGCAGAGATCACCTTCCATCATAGGATACCGCCGAGATCGAGCCTCGCGCCCGCCGGACACTCCTGCCTACTACGCGACGAGACGCGCAAGCTTTTGGCTCGACCTCTGCTTGCGTAAAGTTGTAATCTGCGCGCTCCACACCATCAGAAGACTACATGGATTACAAGCTCATTACCTTGTTCAACATGGGATTAGTCTATCTGGAATCCGGTCATAATACATGGTTATGGCTCATCATCAATCCTGTTGAGGCAACATTTTTGTCTGATGCTATAGTGCACGATGGCATCGTTTACGCGGTCGACGCACAGATTGGCTGCATATACTGGTGGAATCTATCGTCGTGTAATTTTTCTATCTCATCTCATCTTTACCTTATGAATACGACTGCCTGTTCATTTGTTACAAATTTAGAATGCATAGCATGTCTATAACCACATCATTGCTATATGTTCCTCTCATTTCCTAGATTTTTATGACCACACATGTTATTGTTAGAGTTGATATGAGAACAATTGGCATCTAATGATTGTTAGAATACATATTATGAGCATAACATCATGATTGCTATATGTTACTCTCGTTTACTAGATTTTTATAACAACGCATGTTATTGCTTAGAGTTGATATGAGAATAGTAGTAGTAAGTGCTATGGTAGAATATGAGTAGGCGCTGTCATAGCTGTTTTCCTCTCATTGTTACATGATGTTTGAACCATGACATGTTGCTAGAATATAAAAGGCATTGTCTTATTTTTTTAACTTGGGGTATGATTATGACCACGGCATTGCAATTCTCTGTCTATGATATGTGTCACTGTTATAATAATCTTAATTCCACACATACTCTGAACATGATTGTTTATTTTTGTCCTTTTGGTCTCCAATTTGAATTGTTGCAGCAGACGAAATGCGCTGGCCTTCATGATTCCAGACTGAATCTTACCAGCCCATGGGTGCTGGTTTATCGCCGTTCAGCTGACGGCGGTCATTTGATGCTCATTCGCACATACCAAATTGACCAAACCATTACATCAAACCACATGCAGACAATGCGTATGCTCGTGACATTGATGGCTATGGCTGCTTCGTGTTCGAGAAAGATCCCAGCTCCGTTGGGCCAGGCGTATTCAACTGGAGGCGGGTTTACAGCCTCGGCAACCACTCCTTGTTCCTCGTGCTCAATTATCCGATCATCTAACCAATATAACCGATCACTGAGGCCCGACCAGGAGAGACACATTCATCGACTGGTCAATCCACTTTCCCCGACAGAAGAGGAGTGCACCCCAGTACCAAAGACGTTTTCTCGGGACCCCGTCCAGTTACCGTTTTTAATATAGACGCCACTGCCGTGTTTATTATTGCAACATTTATTTATGAGTTGTAACTTATGCGCGGTACCCCAAGTTTGCGCAGCGAGCAAATCTTTTAGTTTCTATTATGTGAGTAGTTCTGTTGCGGTTTGACTCTAATGTATTACTGTTTTCTCTTGCGAGAAATCCTGGAGTGAGATTTCTTTTCCCTGAGTTGCTGCATCTACACCTTCTCACGACGTGGATTATTTTATTTCACACAGCACCACGGCAGCAGACTCACAACCATAATCATTCGAACACATACACTGCTTGCAAAACCTTGCAACGGTGTTACATCTAACGGAGCACCTCCGAACATCAGTTAGCACCCGACACACCCCACCTACTCCTCGTGATCACCACCACCGCGGAGAGCCAACACCCGAGCAGCAGCATCGCGACAATCATCGAGGATCATCGCGCACAGGAGGACGGAGAGCCCTAGCACCGCTGCCAGTCCTCCGTACAACAGGATCACGTACCAGTTCGGCACCACCTCCGCCATTAGAGCCTCGTCTCGAGCTCCGGCAAACAGAGGCAGAGGAGAAGGAAGGAGAAGGAGGAGCAAGGCCAGGTGTGAGGGAGAAGAGAAGAACACCTCGGCCGTTTTATAGCTCGAGCTCGGTGTACGGTGGGCGAGGTCCACCAGCGCGCTCGTCGCTCGACCGCCGGTGTTCGGAGGCGAATCCGCGAGCAGTGCCGACAGCGCACTGGCCCGCGAGGTGAGTGCACGCTGCACCGACAGCTAGCACGCCGCGCACTACCGCAATACGGCCTAGATGCCCTACACGCTAAGCGTCGCCGGTGGAGAAAGCGCGGGAAAGCGCGCGAGAGAGAGG
Organism: Aegilops longissima; assembly: GCA_021605205.1. NCBI lineage: Eukaryota > Viridiplantae > Streptophyta > Magnoliopsida > Poales > Poaceae > Aegilops > Aegilops longissima. Next base: position 531,919,043 of record CM038681.1, on the reverse strand, counting down.
AAGAAGAAGAGGCTGACAGTGGGCCCGGGTCCACCTGTCAGCCAGAGGGAGCACTGTGCTCTCGGGTACGACCAGCGTATTTTTAAATTTATAATTTATTCTAAATTTATATCCAGCGTAGAAATCTCTCGTTTTTGCCCCTAACCGTAGATTTTTTTCCACGTCGCACCAGTGTCACACACTGTATTTTTGCACCACTTATTGCCCTCTCACTGTAGCCGCATTTGCTTTAATGCTTATATTTTTATTATAACAGCTTTCAGCAAATCTCGAGGACGAGATTTTTCTTAAGGGGGGTAGCGTTGTGGCATCCCAAAATTTTAGCCTTGTTTTGTTAATTTTGCCGTAATTAAAACTTTACTTTCTGGCTCCTTTTGATTTTTTTGAAACATTTCTTCCTATTGATCTCGAGCTGTTTCTTCAAAGGAGAACTTATCAAATATGATATTGGACTTGTTTATCCTCTCAAGAAAAACTTTTCTTTTATTAGTGGAATTAATTACATAGTTTATTTCTCATAATCTTTATTTTCTTGAAAATGGTTTCCCATGATTTTATGGTCCTATTTGAACTGCAACCCTTTTATAAACTCATTCAAAAATCCCACCAAAATTTGGAGATGTCATGTGATGTTTTTAAACCACTTTTATGCAAAATTATCTTCTGTCCATGGGAAATTTTGAGCTCTACACCATATTTTATAAATCTGGTCCAGTGGGCAGATTTGCACTACAACCTATTTTTATATTTCTTTGAAGCCTTCAACAAAATTATGGGAGATCAGTGGTAGCATGCAATTCAACTTTATGCAAAAACTCAACATTGTTCTTTGAAAGAATTGAGGGCATCAACTTCTTTTCTATTCTGGTCCAACTTGAAGATTTGTACAGCAACCATATTTTTAGTTGCTCCTTTATCCTTGATTCCTTTTCCTACTTGTAGTCCTCCCTGATAAACCCCTAAGTCCAGGAGCATGCACCCATTGGATCATTTTTGGATCATGAAGTGATGCCATTTACCTCCTGTCCAGAATTGAAGTTTTGCAAAAACTTGCACTAGCAAGTTTGTGCTTTGGACAAACTAACCTCACCACCCTCTCATTCATCTAAAGAGACCCCACCCTGGAAGATTTGGCCACTCCAAGAAATGCCTAGGTGCCTGTGGCATTTGGTCAAACACCTTGAGAGCATGGACAGATTGGGCATGCATTTTTGGTTACATAGTGAACCTAATCCCCTGACCAGACCAGCATGTCCCATGGATTTGCCCTAACCTACAACCCCACCCTGCTAACCCTCTTGTAGTTTAGAGCCCCCTAGCATGCTTTAGCATTTTGTCGAGGACGTTCCGTGCGTGCTCTGGGCGCGAGCAGAGCACGCGCTCTGCACGTGTTGCGCCTGACCGACGCTGCGCCTGGTTTTGCCTGGCCTGAGAGCCACGCCACTCACTCCCTCCTCACCGCATCACGCCAAGCAGCCCTGGTGCCCTACAGCACCATGTCGAGCCCTTGGCGGCACGCCGGCGCCCACAACGCTGCTCGCCACGGTCTCAGCCGCCTAAGCCACCAGCGCCGCCACCTGCCCCCGAGCGGTTCAAGCTCATCCGCAACCTCGCCCTATAGCCCACGCCGCCGCCACGCCGCCTTAGCTACAGAATGGCGGTCGACGATGACCTTATCCACGGCCACCGCGAACCGCTTTGACTCGCCTATTTAAAAAGCCCCAAGCTCGTCCCTCGACTGGGCAACCTCGATCACTTCCTAGTTTCTGCGGCAGCCAATCGACCTGTGGAGGTCTCCTTCCCATCTCCGACAATCGCAGCCGCCGCCACTACCCCGCCATTCCGGCGCCACTGTGGCCTCCTCTCCACTCTCTTCACCAGAACCCCTCTCCTCTCGTGAGTCCATTCCCTGCTCGATTTTGGTCAGGACCACCGAGCCAAAACCCACTTTGCCCGACGGCCACCGTCCGCAGCAGAGCGCCGCCCGGCAGCTCCGGCCCACCCCAGAGACCAAAGCGACCACCGGAGTGACCGCCTCGCCCCCGAGCCCATGGGTGACCTCTGCTCGAAGGAGCCGCCGTCACGGCAAGCGTCGCCGGAGTTCCGCCCCCTCTCGGGCAGAGGAAGAGGAGGGAAGGTGGACTAGTCAAACCTGACTAGTGGGCCACCTGCACGCACTGTCAGTGACTCCCCGCGCGGTCCATGCTGGATAAGTGGAAACGTATTTCCAGAATACGCCTTCGACGTGGTCAGTTCGAAACTTTTTTCTTTTTCTGTTTTATTTTAAAAACAGATTTTGACCAAAACTTTGACTGTCTATAACATTTTAAATAAAACTCCAAATGAGTTGATTCTTTTTCCTACCTCTCTCAAATATTGTCTAGTTTATTTTAAGATTTTTTTTGAAAGTCTTTCAGACAACTTTTTTGTGCTGTTTTGGAAATGTGTATTGATTCAAAAATATTTTTAAATAGGATTTTGGAGAGAGAGGAGAAAACTTTCAAAAGTTTTGAGAGCACCTCACCCTCCACACCGTGAAGGCAAGCATTCTGAACCCGGCATAATATTTTTGGTGTGTTAGTCGACACGTTTATAACACCACCTTTTTTCGGAGAGCTTGTTATTTCATGTGATATGATTATTTGCATGGATGCATATTAGTGATTTGTCCTTGCTGTTGGAAATGAATATACACGTGATGGTAATCATCCTCAAGTGCCTTGCATGCATGCCGAAAGGAACTGGAAAACCCCTGCCTTGGGTAGGCATGAGTTTGTCGCCGTCTCCGCGGGACGGTTATGTCCGGTATGGCATAGTAAGGTATAATGAGGGTTGATTTTGTTGGTTGAAATATATTTGTTATACATGTCATACAGGGAATTTATAAACCTCCTGAGTCGACCGTAGATCGAGTCTTGTTCCAGTAACTCCCATACTTGCCTCGTACTACCACTTGTCCCTGCTGCAGGTAGGGTACGGTTCAGTAAGTCGTCAACCCCTTTCAAGCACACACCATACAGAGAGGCCACGGTGGAAGATACCGGTTGTAACCGGTAGGCATGCCATCTGGTCCGGGGGCATGGGTGTTTCCAGTTGAGACCGAGAGGGGAGGCCACCCCTTAGAGCGTGCGATATAAAATTGATCCCATGCTACGCGAGGTTGTAGCCTCCCCACTTAGAGTTTTGCTTAACAAGTGTCGTGGGTGATTCCAGACACCGGTAAGTTAAGCTGGTGTGTGCAAGTTAGCTGTGTTTTCAATTAAAAGACCGTAGACGGAAATAGTCCCGATGGACTAAAGGAATCCGTTGCTCGTGGGTAAAGAGTACACCCTCTGCAGAGATTAAATCTATTTGAATAGCCGTGTCCATGGTTAAGGATTACAGTTTGGGATGGGTCAAGTGTCGGTCTTAGTGTCGGTCTTCGGAGGAGAAACTGTTAAACCAGAACTAGGATCGCGACTTGAGACTTGTAATGATTATGATCATTATTTCGTTATGGACTAGCCCGTTAAATTATTTGAATTATCCAGTATCCCTGGGATGGTTCTACCTCCTGGATATTCACTGTGATTATTTATAAGCCCTTTATGTGGTGTCGCTGAGACGCCCGACTGTGGCATGCTTGTTATTTATTTACTTTATAAGCCCTTTATGTGGTGTCGCTGAGACGCCCGACTGTGGCATGCTCGTTATTTATTTACTTTATAAGCCCTTTATGTGGTGTCGCTGAGACGCCCGACTGTGGCATGCTTGTTATTTATTTACTTTATAAGCCCTTTATGTGGTGTCACGAGACGCCTGATCGTGGCATGCTTGTTATTTATTTACTTTATAAGCCCTTTATGTGGTGTCGCTGAGACGCCCGACTGTGGCATGCTTGTTATTTAATTACTTTATAAGCCCTTTATGTGGTGTCGCCGAGACGCCCGACTGTGGCATTGCTTGTTATTTATTTACTCTATAAGCCCCTATGTGGTGTCGCACAGACACTCGACTGCGGCATTTTACTTCCACTCCTTTGTTGCATATTCATATAAATAACCTGCTTGCATGCATAAAAGATTTTATTTATGACTAATGATGTGATCATAGAGTATTTCAAGTGCATGATTATCATTTATATTATCCCAGTGTTCAAAATGTTTGCGAGTACATTCAAAGTACTCACTGGCTTGTCCCTGGCTATTGTCTTGGCCAGATTTCTTGCATGTGGAGGAGCGTTGCGAAGACAGCCCCGGAAACTAAGCAACGGTGATAGCAGCCTCGCGAGGATAGGAGTTAACCTGGTCAGCTGTTCCTGTGGAAAATGGAGTTCCATAGACACTGATGTTTCACAAACCGCTTCCGCCATCAACCACTAGAAACCATTTGTTGTACTCACAAGCCAGAATGGTCTTGTACTACATATTGTGTATTTTTGCTTGGAATTTCTGTATCAAGTTGGTGCCTCATCAGCTAATAGTTATCCTAGGGCTGGTGAGCACAAGGGCCATTTTTTTTCTGGAAATCAATACCCGGAAAAAAACGGTCGCGACAGGACCCATCGGACGGGCCACCTTATTTTGCGAAAAAACGTTTCCCCCCTGACTGCTGGGACCCACCGGACGGCCCCGTTGGCACTTGCTAGCCATCAGCCCCGTTGGCGACATACACCACCACCTGCGACGAGCCACCACTCCGCCACTTCTACACCTTGCCCCGCTGCCCAGCTGCCTCACCATCCGGACCAACCAACCAACCCATCGCGCTGTCGCGTCCCCGCGCTGCGCTGGCAGCCTCGGTCCCTGATGCGTGGCTTTATTTATCTTTCTATTTTTAATGGATGATTCATTGCATGATGACCTGCTAGCATAGCACAAGGTGCACTGCACCATTTCGATGAAAATCCGTTTGGAACAAAATGAAAACTTTTATCTCAATTGATATTTGGAAACGTGTCACTTAACTTATGTTCGGCTTCTCATCTTATATGTGTGTAAAATGTTGGAGAACATCAAGGAGTTATAAAAAAACAAAAAAATCAAATAATTAAACAAGCAGTTCAATGTTTTCTTAAAAGTATCAAATATTTACTTTGCTAATTGGATTGCTAACTGTTGGGAATCGTTGCATGAAAAAACAAAAAAGAAATCTATGCACACGCAATGATCTATCCATGGAGATGCATAGCGACGAGGGGGAGAGTGTGTCTACATACCCTCGTATACCGTAAGCGAAAGCGTTTCCCAATGCAGTTGATGTAGTCGAACTTCTTCGCGCTTCAACCAATCAAGTACCGAAGCACGGCACCTCCATGTTCTGCACACGTTCAGCTTGGTGACGTCCCTCGCCTTCTTGATCCAGCAAGACATCGAGGTAGTAGATGAGTTCCGTTAGCACGATGGCGTGGTGACGGTGATGGTGAAGTGATCCTCGCAGGGCTTTGCCTAAGCACTATGAAAATATGTCCGGGGGTGTAAACGGTGGAGGGGGGCACCGCACACGGCTAAACAATTGTCTGGGTGTGCTAGGTGCCCCCCCACACACACACACACACACACACACACACACACACACACATATATATATATATATATATATATATATATATATATATATATATATATATATATATATAGGTGGGAGGGGAGGGAGAGGCCAGGAGGCGCCCCAAGTAGGACCGTATCCTACTTGGGCTCCTCCTGCCGCCACCCGCCATATCTATTGGAGGGAAGGAAGAGGGGAAGGGGAAGGAAGGGGAATCCTATTCCCTTTCATTCCTTTCCTCCTTCCCCTTTCCTTATCTACCTTAGCTGGCCCATATGGGGGGTGCTCCAGCCCCTTGTGGCTGGTGCATTTCTCTTGGACCATAAGGCCCATATCTTTTGTCGGGTGCCCGAACCCTTCCTGACCCGATAAGTACCTTGCACCCCGAACACTTCCGTGTCCAAATAATATCGCCCTATATATCAATCTTTACCTCTCGACCATTTCGAGACTCCTCGTCATGTCAGTGATCTCATACGGGACTCCGAACAACATTCGGTCACCAAATCACATAACTCATATAATACTATATCGTCATCGAACGTTAAGCGTGCGAACCCTACGGGTTTGAGAACTATGTAGACATGACCGAGACACCTCTCCGTTCAATAACTGATAGTGGAACCTGGATGCCCATATTGGCTCCTACATATTCTACGACGATCTTTATCGGTCGAACCGTTATGGCAACACACTTAATTTCCTTCAGTCTCCCACTTGCACTAGCGTCAATAATCTAGATTACATTCTAATGAATCTAATACCCATGGAGTCTTGGTGCTGATCATGTTTTGCTCGGGGAAGAGGCTTTGTCAACGGGTCTGCTACATTCAGATCCATATGTATTTTTCAAATCTCTATGTCTCCCGTCTTGACTTGTTCACGGATGGAGTTGAAACGTCTCTTGATGTGTTTGGGTCTCTTGTGAAATCTAGATTGCTTTGCCAATACAATCGCTCCAGTATTGTCACAAAAGATTTTCATTGGACCCGATGCACTAGGTATTACACCTATATTGGATATGAACTCCTTCATCCAGACTCCTTCATTTGCTGCTTCTGAAGCAGCCATGTACTCCACTTCACACGTAGATCCCGCCACGATGCTCTTCTTGGAACAACACCAACTGACAACTCCACCATTCAATATAAATACGTATCCGGTTTGTGACTTAGAGTCATCCAGATCAGTGTCAAAGCTAGCATCAACGTAACCATTTACGACGAGCTCTTTGTCACCTCCATAAACGAGAAACATATTCTTGGTCCTTTTCAGGTACTTCAACATGTTCTTGCCCGCTCTCCAGTGATCCACTCCTGGATTACTTTGGTACCTCCCTGCCAGACATATGGCAAATCACACATCAAGTCTGGTACACAGCATAGCATACATGATAGAACCTATGGCTGAGGCATAGGGAATGATTTTCATTTTCTCTCTATCTTCTGTGGTGGTCGGGCTTTGAGTCTGACTCAACTTCACACCTTGCAACACAGGCAAGTGCCCTTTCTTTGAGTGATCCATTTTGAACTTCTTCAAAACTTTGTCAATGCATGTGCTTTGTCAAAGTCCTATTAAGCATCTTGATCTATCTCTATAGATCTTGATGACCAATATATAAGCAGCTTCACCGAGGTCTTTCATTGAAAAACTCTTATTCCAGTATCCTTTTATGCTATCCAGAAATTCAACATCATTTCCAATCAACAATATGGCATCTACATATAATATAAGAAATGCTACAAAGCTGCCACTCACTTTCTTGTAAATACAGGCTTCACCGAAAGTCTGTATAAAACCATATGCTTTGATCACCTCATCAAAGCGTATACTCCAACTCCGAGATGCTTGCACCAGTCCATAGATGGATCGCTCGAGCTTGCACACTTTGTTAGCAACTTTAGGATCGACAAAACCTTCTGGTTCATCATATACAACTCTTCTTTAAGAAATCCATTAAGGAATGCAGTTTTGATGTCCATTTGCCGATTCCATAATCATAAAATGCGCAATTGCTAACATGATTCCGATGGACTTAAGCATCGCTATGGGTGAGAAAGTCTCATCGTAGTCAACCCCTTGAGCTTGTCGAAAACCTTTTGCGACAAGTCGAGCTTTGTAGACAATGACATTACCATCAGCGTGAGTCTTCTTCTTGAAGATCCATTTATTCTCTATGGCTTGCCGATCATTAGGTAAGTCCACCAAAATCCATACTTTGTTCTCATACATGGATCCTATCTCAGATTTCATGGCCTCAAGCCATCTGTCGGAATCTGGGCTCATCATTGCTTCTTCATAGTTCGTAGGTTCGTCATGGTCTAGTAACATGACTTCTAGGACAGGATTACCATACCACTATGGTGTGGAACATGCTCTGTTCGACCTACGAGGTCCAGTAGTAACTTGATCCAAAGTTTCATGATCATCATCATTAGCTTCCTCTCTTGTTGGTGTAGGCATCACGGGAACGGATTTATCTGATGTGCTACTTTCCAAATTGAGAGAAGGTACAATTACCTCATCAAGTTCTACTTTCCTCCCACTCACTTCTTTCGAGAGAAACTCCTTCTCTAGAAATGTTCCAATCTTGGCAACACAGATCTTGCCTTCGGATCTATGGTAGAAGGTGTACCCAATTGTTTACATAGGGTATCATATGAAGACATACTTCTCCGATTTGAGTTCGAGCTTATCAGGAAGAAGCCTTTTGACATAAGTGTCACAACCCCAAACTTTTAGAAATGATAACTTAGGTTTCTTGCCAAACCACAATTCATACGGTGTCATCTCGACGGATTTAGACGGTGCCTTATTTAACGTGAATGCAGCTGTCTCTAATGCATAACCCCAAAACGATAGTGGTAAATTGGTAAGAGACATCATAGATCGCACCATATCTAATAAAGTACAGTTACGACGTTCAGACACACCATTATGCTGTGGTGTTCCAGGTGGCGTGAGTTGTGAAACTATTCCATGTTGTTTTAAATGAAGGCCAAACTCGTAACTCAAATATTCGCCTCCATGATCAGATAGTAGAAACTTTATTTTCTTATTACGATGATTCTTCACTTCACTCTGAAATTCTTTGAACTTTTCAAATGTTTCAGACTTGTCTTATGTTAAGTAGATATACCCATATCTGCTCAAATCATCTGTGAAGGTTAGAAAATAATGATACCCGCCGCGTTCCTCAACACTCATTGGACCGCATACATCGGTATGTATTATTTCTAGTAAGTCATTGGCTCGCTCCATTGTTCCGAAGAACGGAGTTTTAGTCATCTTTCCCATGAGGCATGGTTCGCAAGTATCAAATGATTCATAATCAAATGATTCCAAAAGCCCATCTGTATGGAGTTTCTTCATGCGCTTTACACCAATATGACCTAAACGGTAGTGCCACAAATATGTTGCACTATCATTATAAAATTTGCATCTTTTGGCATCAATATTATGAATATGTGTATCACTACAATCGAGATTCAACAAAAATAGACCACTCTTCAAGGGTGCAGGACCATAAAAGATATTACTCATATAAATAGAACAACCATTATTCTCTGATTTAAATGAAAAACCATCTCGCATTAAACAAGATCCAGATATAATGTTCATGCTCAACTTTGGCACCAAATAATAATTATTTAGGTCTAAAACTAATCTTGAAGGTAGATGTAGAGGTAGCGTGCCGACGGCGATCACATCGACCTTGGAACAATTCCCGACACGCATTGTCACCTTGTCCTTAGCCAATCTTCGTTTAATCCATAGCTCCTGTTTCGAGTTGCAAATATGAGCAACCGAACCAGTATCAAATACCCAGGCGCTACTACGAGCATTAGTAAGGTACACATCAATAACATGTATATCAAATATACCTTTTGTCACTTTGCCATCCTTCCTATCCGCAAAATACTTGAGGTAGTTTTGCTTCCAAAGGACCAAAGGTTTTGCAAGAGAAGCACTTAGTTTCGTGCTTTGGTCCAAGTTTGGGCTTCTTCCCGGAGTGGCAACTTGCTTTCCGCTCTTCTTGAGGTTCCCCTTCTTTCCCTTGCCTTTTTCTTGAAACTAGTGGTCTTGTTAACCATCAACACTTGATGCTCCTTCTTGATTTCTACCTCCGCAGCTTTGAGCATTGCGAAGAGCTCTAGAATTTTCTTGTCTATCCCTTGCATATTGTAGTTCATCACGAAGCCTTTGTAGCTTGGTGGCAGTGATTGAAGAACTCTGTCAATAACACTATCATTTGGAAGATTAACTCCCAGCTGAGTCAAGTGATTATGATACCCAGACATTCTGAGTATGTGTTCACTGACAGAACTGTTCTCCTCCATCTTGCAGCTGTAGAACTTGTTGGCGACTTCATATCTCTCAACCCGGGTATTATCTTGAAATAATAACTTCAACTCCTGGAACATCTCATATGCTCCATGACGTTCAAAACATCTTTGAAGTGCCGATTCTAAGCCGTAAAGCATGGCACACTGAATTATGGAGTAGTCATCCGACAGAGCTTGCCAGATGTTCAAAACATCAGAATCTGCTCCTGCAGCAGGCCTTTCACCTAGCGGTGCATCAAGGACATAATTCTTCTATGCAGTAATGAGGATAATCCTCAAGTTACGGACCCAGTCTGTGTAGTTGCTACCATCATCTTTCAACTTATCTTTCTCTAGAACGCATTAAAATTCAGGGGAACGGTAGCACGGGCCATTGATCTACAACATAGATATGCAAATACTATCAGGACTAAGTTCATGATAAATTAAGTTCAGTTAATCAAATTACTTAAGAACTCCCACTTAAATAGACATCCCTCAAGTCATCTAAGTGATACGTGATCCAAATCAACTAACCCATGTCCGATCATCATGTGAGATAGAGTAGTCATCAATGGTGAATATCCCTATGTTGATCATATCTACTATATGATTCACGTTCGAACTTTCGGTCTCCAGTGTTCCGAGGCCATGTCTGTACATGCTAGGCTCGTCAAGTTTAACCCAAGTATTCCGCATGTGCAAAACTGTCTTGCACCCGTTGTATGTGAACGTAGAGTCTAGCACACCTGATCATCATGTGATGTCTAAACATGACAAACTGTAGCAACGATGCATACTCAGGGAGAACACTTTTACCTTGAAATTTAGTGAAGGGATCATCTTACACTACAAAAAAATACACTTCCGTGATGATACGTGATTGTCACAGTAGGTCACATTTTCTGTCATGCATGTACATCCATGACAAATTTATGACTCAAGATAGTCATACCTGTGCTGTCGTAGAAGTGTTCCATGACATTACCAAAATTATCATCACGGAAGTGTCCACTTCCATGACGATAAATCGCGCGTCACAGAAGTGCTTTCGCCAAGGGTGACCGACACGTGGCATCCACCGTAACGGAACGCCGTTAAGCTATCGGGTCCGGTTTTGGATCCGATAACCCGTTAACAGCCCCGACCAATGGGGATTTTCCATGTGTAAAATCATCATTGGCCGGAGGAAACACGTGTTGCCTCACCGTTGGGACAGATCCCATCCACTCATTGGACAGGAGGCGCCTATGATAGGTCGACATGTGGCATGGCCCAACAGTGGCCCATTTCAGTGAAAAAGACCGGCCGAGTAAAAAATAGCAGGCCGGCACATGTAAGGCCTACTTGTGTCAGGTCCATTTAAGCCCACGGCCCATACGAGATGTGCCAATTTGGCCCGTCAATGGCCCGTTAAAGATTTGACACCATCGCAGCCCATCGTCATTTTGAGCCCGTTAACAGCCTGCTATATATTTGGGCTCAATATCGACCCGATGAGATTTCGGCCTGTTAACGGCCCATTTAGTGGATGGGCCAATTTTCACGATGTACATCTTTCGGCCTTTTAGCGACCCATTTAAATATTGGGCTAATTTCTGGCCCGGCGTGTCTTTCAGCCTGTTGACAGCCCATAAATCAGTTGGACCATTTGTAGTCGGACCGAAGTTTCGGCCTTTGAGCGACCCATTTAAGTGTTGGGCCAATTTCTGGCCCGGTGTGTCTTTCAGCCTGGTGATGGCCCATATATCTGTTGGGCCATTTGTAGTTAGACCTGAGTTTTGGCCTTTTAGTGACCCATTTAATTGTTGGGCCATTTCCCGGCCCTGTGTGCCTTTTAGCCTGTTAATGGACCATAAATGAGTTAGGCCATTTGTAGACGGACCTGAGTTTTGGCCTTTTAACGGCCCATGCCCTTCATGGTCCAATACCAGCCCGGTTTCTCTTTCGGCCTCACAACACAGTTGGGCCATTTACAGTACGACCTGACTTTCGGCCTCTTAGCGGCCCATGCTCTTCATGGTCCAGTACAAGCCCGCTGTCTCTTTCGGCCTGCTAAAGGCCCACAGTATAGTTGGGCCATATGTAGTAGCCCGAACTTAGTAATGGCCTGTTAACGGCCCGTGAAATCAATTGGGCCCACCTTTTGCCCGCTTCGATTCAGCCTGTTAACGACCCGGGAGTTAAGAGGGCCGACCATTAACTTTCGGCCAGGTAATGGCCCATTAACTTAATGGGCCCACTAAAGTTTGTACATGTCTTTAGGCCAAATTAGATAATTTGAGCCCATTATGACGAGCAATTATGCACAGGACCAAAACCGATCAAGCAAAGTACAACATACAGGGAAAACGTTGCACATCCAGCATATATTAGAGGAAATTACATCCACTGGGCAATCAAAGATTGATGCCAGTGCAAATAAATGAACAGAACCTAACGATCTACAACCTCACAATCTGCAACCTCAGCACGGATGACGCCCATAAGCATGTGGGCAAGTTCTTGCTGCTTTGCTACACTGTCTCTGAAAACATTGTACAGTTGTTGTTTAGCACGACTCTGCACCTCTGATTCCTCCACCATTTCCATCATTCCTTCAGCCATTAATTGGTTCACAAACATACATTCTTCCCGTTGCATTAGAGACAGAGGATACTGAACAGATTCAGATGGCGATTTTGGCAGGCTTGTATTAATAATAGTGGAGAGTGTCTCGACCACTACATCATAACATAAATTAGGAGGGGAACCAAATAGATTAATCACGAGTTATTGGCATATTACCTGGCCTAGATTTATTTGAACGGAACAATGGGGTTTCCCTACTGTTTTCAGAGTTTGTCTTCTTATCTTCAGCAGCCTGCACCAAATTAAGACACTAGCATTGCTATCATTGGCCAAGTCAGATAATAGGAAAGCAACATTGGCACAACGAACGTTTGGGAAACTAGCCAACACCAAATTAACACAATATGGCACAACTATCATCAGCCAGGTAAGGTAATACAAAAGCAACATTGACACAATGAATGAATGGGCAACCAAAGCAGCACTATAATTCAGTAATGTGCATGATATGAGATAGTACACTCATGCAGCTCAGTATGCAAAACTACCAGGCAATTTTATTTACAAAAATCAACATTGGCGCCTTAAACATTTTTCTACAACTAATTTTAGATCAGACAGAGGTTGGATTCAAGCCGATTAACAAAATACATGCTGATGTAAAAATATAGTGATATACAACAGGTACTTACATCAGCATTGGAGCACAGAGAATTCCCGCAAGATATTTTCCTCGAATACAATCCCAATGAAGGAAATCTTCTATCATTTAACCTTATTTTCTAAAAGAGAGATGGGTAAGAAACATGTAGAAAATATGATCATAATGCTATAAAATTTCATGATACGAGGGTACACACACGCTTCTTAGAATGGAGTTGATATTCTTTTGCTGGACTGGAGCGGACTAGTTCTTTGGCCAATGGAATCTGCTTATTATCAGTCGGAGTTGGGTTTCTCTGTGCTGGAGAAGTATCTATGAAAAATGGAGTTGGTTTATTATCTCCTGGCGTTTGGATCTTTTGCAAAGACCTGGTTTGTCACCCTTCAGATTCTAACATAGCCGTCTTCCCCTTGCATGCCTTATATAGAAGAATGGTGCTTCAATTATAATACATGCTACAGCAGAGATGGAATAGGTACTGAAGAATAGAAAGGCACGACATATTGACATGTATTCTCTCCATCCGGAAATAAATGGATGGGTCTAGGCGTATTTCAGTTCTAGATATATCCAGTTTTATCCATTTATGTGACATGTAATCCGGACGGAGGGAGTATGATGTAAGAGATAGGGATACGACAGGGCAACACAGTAAAAAAACACTGAAAACCCACTGCAGAACCAAAGTAATCAGACCCACTGATATGAGATAGTACACTCATGCAGCTCAGGATGCAAAACTACCAGGCAGTGAGCATCATGTGCTAACTTGTCGATGGCCCTGCAGTTGTTGTGGCTGTCCATGTCGGGCACACACATTCGATGTAGGGAACTGTTGAGTGGGGACTATAGCTCCCTTCTGGTGTATGCTTCCCTTGTTGGAGCAGCTGCGGTGAGTCGGAAGACGGTGTGGTCAAGATGCGATAACGATAATGTTAAGAACGACACATCTCTTTGATCTAAAGAAATACACTAAGAGATCAACAGCAAGGTACGAGAGTGGTCACACGTCTGTTGACTGAGACTAAATTGGGGTCACACGATTTTATTTTATTTTGGTACTGTCCGATCTACGCCAGATGGCTTAATGGCCGTCTTGTGCCTCCAGGCTGACACTGTTAGGAATCTTCCCCGAAGAGCCAGCGACCAACGGTAGAGCAGCTTTCCTCCGCCGTCCGTGGCCCCAGCCAAAACCCCGCTCCCACCCCACCGCACTGCCGTGGTTGCGCCGCCCCCGGGCCAATCCATAAAGACTCCCCGTCATCCAGATCCGGCGGCGACAGTACCTTGAACCCATGCAACTCTAAGATAGCCATCTAAGCGCTGCTACCGCGGCGAACTTGCAGCCCCGCACCTTTACGTTAGATGATACGTCTCCAACGTATCTATAATTGTTGATTGTTCCATGCTATTATATTATCTGTTTTGGATGTTTATGGGCTTTATTAAACACTTCTATATTATTTTTGGGACTAACCTATTAACCCAGAGCCTAGTGCCAGTTTCTGTTTTTCCCGTGTTTCGGTGTTTCGCAGAAAAGGAATATCAAACGGATTCCAAATGGAATGAAACCTTCGGGAGAGGTATTTTTTGAACGGAAGCAATCCAGAAGACTTGGAGTGTATGTAAGGGAAGCAAAGAGGAAGGCACGAGGCAGGGGGCGCGCCCACCCCCCTGGGCGCGCCCTCCACCCTCGTGGGCCCCTCGTGGCTCCCCTGACGTATTTCTTCCTCCTATATATACCAATATACCCTAAAACCATCGGAAAACAAAATAGATCGGGAGCCGCCGCCGAAAGGCTTTGTAGCCACCAAAAACCAATCGGGGCCCTGTTCCGGCACCCTGTCGGAGGAGGGATCCCTCACCGGTGGCCATCTTCATCATCCCGGCGCTCTCCATGACGAGGAGGGAGTAGTTCACCCTCGGGGCTGAGGGTATGTACCAGTAGCTATTTGTTTGATCTCTCTCTTTCTCGTGTTCTTGAGGTGGTACGATCTTGATGTATCGTGAGCTTTGCTATTATAGTTGGATCTTATGATGTTTCTCGCCCTCTACTCTCTTGTAATGGATTGAGTTTTCCCTTTGAAGTTATCGGATTGAGTCTTTAAGGATTTGAGAACACTTGATGTATGTCTTGCCGTGTTTATCTGTGGTGACAATGGGATATCACGTGATCTAATTGATGTATGTTTTGGTGATCAACTTGCGGGTTCAGTGACCTTGTGAACTTATGCATAGGGGTTGGCACACGTTTTCGTCTTGATTCTCTGGTAGTAACTTGGGGGCACTCTTTGAAGTTCTTTGTGTTGGTTGAATAGATGAATCTGAGATTGCGTGATGCATATCGCATAATCATACCTACGGATACTTGAGGTGACATTGGAGTATCTAGGTGACATTAGGGTTTTGGTTGATTTGTGTATTAAGGTGTTATTCTAGTACAAACTCTATGATAGATCGATCCGAGAGAATAACTTTGAGGTGGTTTCGTACCCTACCATAATATCTTCGTTTGTTCATCGCTATTAGTGACTTTGGAGTGACTCTTTGTTGCATGTTGAGGGATATTTATATGATCCAATTATGTTATTATTGTTGAGAGAACTTGCACTAGTGAAAGTATGAACCCTAGGCCATGTTTCCTAGCATTGCAATACCGTTTACGCTCACTTTTACCACTTGCTACCTTGATGTTTTTATATTTTCAGATTACAAAAACCTATATCTACCATCCATATTGCACTTGTATCACCATCTCTTCGTCGAACTAGTGCACCTATACAATTTACCATTGTATTGGTGTGTTGGGGACACAAGAGACTCTTTGCTATTTGGTTGTAGGGTTGTTTGAGAGAGACCATCTTCATCCTACGCCTCCCACAGATTGATAAATCTTAGGTCATCCACTTGAGGGAAATTTTCTACTGTCCTACAAACCTCTGTACTTGGAGGCCCAACAACGTCTACAAGAAGAAGGTTGCGTAGTAGACATCATTAGACACCAGCCAACCGGCAGCCTAGGAGCTCCGCCGCCTCGAGGGGTGCTACTTCCCATTGGGAATCGATTGGCCCAGTATAAAATTTCAGATAACTGACGCCTAAATAAAGTGATTTGAGATGAGGGTGCGACCTATCTCGCGGCATGGTGAAGTAGGCAGGTCCAGCTGCCGAGTCGATGAGGCCGGCGCGGTTGCGGTGGCCACCGGCGGTAGGGAAACAACGATGTCGCGACGGTCGACGGCTATGGGGAAGCAGCGCCGGGACTTTGGACGGATCCGAAGTTGGAGCCGCTCCGGTACGGTTCACGCGGCCATCATCGAGGCAGCTCTAGCAGCATGGAGTAAGAGGCACACGGCCCAGTGAACGACGGCAAATGGACAGTGTCTCCGGCATTAGGGAGGAGGGCGGCTGTGAAATTGGTGCGGTGGGGGCGCCATGGAGGAGGGGCTGAGTGGAACCATGTTTTACGGACGCATTTGTCTGAAATGTGAGGGGGAGTTACAGTTCTACCCCTGCCTTTAGGCTTCTCGGCTTGGGTCTGTGTACTGAGGGTCGGGGATAGTAGAGTAACTTTGCTTCTCCCCAAATAGTGGGCGGGAGCGATTTCGGGCAAGGAGGGCGTGTTTTCAAATATAGTGGGCGCGAGCGATTTCAGGCGAGGAGAGCGTGTTTTGAAATAGTGGGCGCGAGCTATTTCGGGTGAGGAGAGCGTGTTTTGCCGACCATGGTTTATGAATTATTCGGCACATGTCATTTCGGTCGAGGAGAAGGCACGCTTGGATGAAGTTACGAACCTACCCTCGATGCACAACGGGCCAATTAATGCGTCTCCCACATAGGACGGTAATTTCGCGTCTCCCATTTATTTGCTCGGGCAATCCACTGAGCAAAGGATGTTTAACGGTTCGTTCAAAATTTGGGAGAACGAGCATCAACGTCTACCTTACCAAGTTGATTCGAATCAAATTTAGAAATATTAGCTTGCCACTTCTTTTTTAGATGGAGAGATGATGCTCGGGAGTAATGTGTTTTTACATGCTCGTTGCTAGCGATTTACTATATGACAAATAGTTGACCCACTCAAAAACGGGAATCAAACCCAAAATGAAATATCTCGATTCAATGAAATAGCTCGTTCACGAGGTCAAAATAGTTAACTAAATCCAAAATTGAACACCTCAATTGACTAGCGTGTTGTACAGTATTATAGTACTCCATGAACATGTTGAAAGTCAAATTAAATAACTTGTTTGATATACGCATATATCCGTTCATGTGTGTATTGCAGACAACATGTTCTCCAATTTAAATATTTGAATGCAAATTTATATCGAAACATGGTTTATATCAGTCTTTGATGCATAAAATGCGACCTCCCCCTCTCCCGGACTCCTGCTCTCTCTCTCTCTCTCTCTCTCTCTCTCTCTCTCTCTCTCTCTCTCTCTCTCTCTCTCTCTCTCTCTCTCTCTCTCTCTCTCTCTGACAATCTTCAATTATGCACACGATCCAACACACAAACCTTGTTGGTCCTCTCTCTTTCTCTTCATCTCTCTCTCTTGTGTGTACGCTGGGGGGGGTCTTTCTAGTTCGCATGCATATATACTCCATCTATAGGTCTCTCTCGCACACTATGTATGATTCTCTAGTCCAAGCTAGATATCTTGGGTGCACTCATCGTACGCACACAAATTCCTTGGCTCGTTGCCCGTAACTCTCTCACGCACCACTCTGTCGTCTAGGAGCTCTTCCCCACCTCTCTCAAACTCTCCATCTACCTGGGTCACACATACACATGCATATCTCACTTGCACTCGATAGGACCATCTAAAACTCTATCTCTCTCCCTCGTTCTATCTCCATCTCACACGCACACACACACAATCTCATGCCTAGTTAGCCAAGTATGATGGTCTCTCACTCAATTGTAGGCACACGCAGTCCCCCCTATATGTATATGACTAGCTAATCTTAGTCTCCATCACAAACATGTGCATGGTCTATCTCGATTTCTCTCGGGGCATCTTTATATCGTGCACGCACCTCCCTCGATCTCCCACCCATGTAGTCCCCTCACGATCTCGAGGGGGTCTCTCTATCACAAACACACCCTCTCGCCTCCCCATGTGTCCATGTTCTCCATGTGTCCCTCTCGACCTTTGTTCCTTGTTGGCCAGACCTCTATTGGACATGTGCTATAGGAGTGTCTCTCTCTGTTGCAAACAATCACACACTAGCTATCTTCGTGTATCTCCTCGCCATGCTTTTCTATCTCGGAGATGCATGCATGATATGTTCGCCTAAGAAATGAAAAAACACACACTCTCTCTAATTTATCGTTTGTTGTCACTTTCTCTTTCACACACATACTCTTTTTGCACACTTACTCATTCTCCTTCACACGCACTTGATCCCTCTCGACTTAGGCACTCTCCTTGGTCCATAGCATATTGATTTATTGAAAAGTCAAACATCGCAAAGTTTGACAATGTACGTGGAGAAAAACAATTACATCTGGAACGGCAAACATATACCATTAGATTCACCATGAGATGTAGTTTCATATGATGTATCTTTGGTTTCTAAGATATAAATAACATTTGTGTAAACCTGATCAAAGTTTCGAAAGTTTGACTTCTAAAAAAATTACATGCACTGCATTATCGAGCGGATGGAATATCTCTTTCCCCCTCTCAGCTATCTGACGCACCACTCAGCCTTATCGGGGCTCCTCAATCTCTCTCAAACTTTATATCTTCCTGGTTCACACATACACATGTCTCGCTCGTGCTATACATATAGACCCATCCAACACTCTCCGCCCTTGTTCTCTCTCTATGTGACACACACCCCCTTAATAAGTACCATAATCCCTCACTGCATCATAGGCACACGCACTCCCCCTAAGTATGATTATCTCTCACTAGCCATCAGGAACACACGTATTGTCTCCTTCCATCCATACATCTATCTCGATAGCTCTCGGGGTATCTTCTATCGCGCACACACCTTGTCACTCGATCTCCCACCCATGTAGTCCCATCACGATCTCCAGGGGATCTCTCTATGAAAAACATAGACCCTCTCCTCCCCATGTCTGCATTTTCTCCGTACTTCTCTCTCGACCTCTCTCCCTTGTTTGTCAGACCCCTCTTGGCCACGTGCTAGGGGTCTTTCTCTCTCGGTTGCAAACATCCACACACTATCTCCTCACCTTGCTTCCGTTGTCGAAGATGCTGTGTGATATGTTTGCATAAGACACACACGTTTTTTCTTGACTTTTATCGAGTGTTGTCCATGTCTGTCTCACACACGCACACACACTTTTTTCACTCACTCTTTCTATTTCACTCTCTCTCTCTCTCTAGTTAGGGACTCTCTCACGTCCATAAGCATATGAATGTTTTGAAAAGTCAAACCTTAGAAAAGTTTGACTAGGTATATGTGGAGAAAAACATTTACATCTAGAAAGATCATTAGATTCATCACAACATGTACTTAATTCATACTATCATTTATCTTTTGTATTGTAGATATAAGTAATTTCTTTATAAACTTGGTCAAAGTTTCAAAAGTTTGACTTTAAAAAAATGTTGGAACTAAATTATCGAACAGAGGGAGTAGCACTTTCTCTCTCTCTCTCTGCTATCTCTCACGGGCCTCCCCTCTCACACGAACACTCTATACCAACGGATTATACACTCACTGTGTCAGCATATAGCTCCGTATATTGTTTAGTTGACCGATCAACTAGTCCACATGCTGCTTTGTCAGCTCGTGTTCTGTATGTTCGTGTGCTGGCCCATGTGGCAGTGGGTGAAAATAAGTAAACTAGAGGCCCATGTGACACGCGGTGAAGTAAACAAAGTTGGAACCACTCGGGGTA
Organism: Aegilops longissima; assembly: GCA_021605205.1. Classification (NCBI taxonomy): domain Eukaryota; kingdom Viridiplantae; phylum Streptophyta; class Magnoliopsida; order Poales; family Poaceae; genus Aegilops; species Aegilops longissima. The sequence goes on along the minus strand of CM038681.1, from coordinate 531,899,074 downwards.
GCACCCCGCACACTAGTAAATTGAGGGCACATTGAGGACACACTTCTTCCGCGTGGAGGACGCACTCGCGCACAATTCACCACTGCATGGCAGCATGCACAGAAGGACGAACTCGCGCACACCCAGCACACAACACACACCAGCACACGTGTACACCGGCGTCGCCGCCGGTAGAGATGGACGGCGAGGCAGCCAACAAGTGGAGGCGGCTCGAGCCAAAACCGCATCCGGCGAGCCTGGACTTCATCAGCAGCCTCCCCGACGACATGGTGCTCGTCATCATCAGCCTCCTCCCCACCAAATCTGCCGTGCGGACCGCCCTGCTCTCCCGGCGGTGGCGCCCCCTCTGGCATCGCACCCCCCTCAACCACACCGTCGACAGCTGCCTCTGCAACGGGGATTGCAAAGGCATGGCCGCAACCTCCAAGATCCTTTCATCGCACCCTGGGCCAGCCAGACGCCTTGACATCCGCATGTTCAGTACCAACTGCAAGGTCCAACCCAAGTTCTACGAGTGGTTCTTATCCCCTGACCTAGATCAGCTCGAGGAGCTCAGCTTTGAAGATGGACGATGTCGCTCTCTGCCGCCGTCCGCGCTCCGCCTCGCACCAACGCCACGCCGCGCCAGCTTCAGCTCCTGCTATCTTCCCCAGATTAATGCCGCACCCGCCCTTCTTCTCCCTCAACTCAAGCAGCTCGACCTCTTCGACGTTGTCATCTCGAAGAAGGCTATGGAGCACCTGCTCCGCAGCTGTACTGCGCTCGAGTACCTTTGTCTTGAGAAGATCCACGAGTTCATTAGCCTCCACATCGCCTCGACAGATCTCCGATGGATTTATGTGTCTTACTGGCCCCGCAACAAGACATCAATTTGGAAGAGATCACTCCAGCTGTTCCACGTTATGGTCATTGAGAATGCGCCTTTCCGTGCGAGATTGCTTGTATCAGATCTAGAAGATCCAACAAAAATCAGTGTCATTGACGCGCCAAAATTGACAGCGTTGGTGCACTCGTCTGCCAAATTCTCTGAACTCTTTATTGGATTCGTAATCGTTCAGGTGCAACACTCATCTTCTTCTCCGTCTTCCTGAAATTCACATTTTTAAATTTCTTCTTGATGTATTTATGACCGCCTTCCAGAAAATGATTCCACAAGCTTGACCCATTTATGCGCATAAAGTGAAGATCTTGGCAATAAAATCTATCGGCCCCAATCTGGATCAAGTTGTTGGATTCCTTACATGCTTTCCATGTATGGAGAAGCTACTCATCAAGGTGAAACTTCTTTCCTATTAGTAAACGGTAATCACAACGTAGCTCAAATTTTTCGTAATTTTTCCAAATTACGATGACAAGTGTAGTGTTCAAAACTGCATCTACGCACTGCACCGGAAGAAATGTTTTTAGTATTTTCTCTCATGTGATCACCTGCATCGTTTTTTTGTTGTACTACTATAGTAGCCTAGGCTAGTCATAGTGGAAAGTAACTTAGACTACTCCAGTAACTCTATGGTTACCCTAAGAGCAAGTACTACCTCCGTCCTGGTTTGCTCTTCCTATTTTGTAGTATCAAAATTTGACCATAGATTTAACTGACAAAACGTTAATGCATGTCACTAAGAACTATATATTTGGATTCGTATTTGAACATAATTTCAAATGGTGTAATTTTTAGTGACATGCATTGGCATTTTCTTACATAAATATATGGTCAAAATTTTATACTAAATAAGAGGTAGTACAAAAGTGGGCTATAACGGCCCTCCACTATGTAGGCCAAAAGACGTGCCAAATTCACTTGTGATGCATTTTGCATCGATGCCCCTCCATTGCTCACCTGGTGCCCCAATCTGGATCACCTACTTTGCTCCGGTGCCAAATTAACTCACGCAATGAAAAAACACTTGCGTGGGAGAGAGAGAGGACTGAGGCAATAAAAAACACTTGTTTGGGAGAGTGAGAGGCTGGTGTAGTTGGTTTGGTTGATTTGTTTATACATGTGGGTCTGTGTGCACAGCGGTGCCAACTCTCTCACATCGCGAGAGCGGTGCCAAAATCTTTTGATTTGACATCGATGCGTATTATGGCATAGGCCACATAGTGGAAGGCAACAAATGTCCAAGCTCTTCACGTACTCCTAGGTAAATGAGAGGAAAGAGAAAGAGAGAGAGAGAAAGAGTGAAAAAATATCACTAGCCAGCCAACCCTATCGTATGAGCGAATGATATTGGTACCTCTTGATGACACGGCAATCTTATACAGCCAGCTGCTCTAATATGTTCTCTTGTTTTGCAGATAAAAAAGACCCAAAAGTGAAAAATGTGTTGCACTATAACAATCTCATCGAATGCCTTGATCTCCATCTTACAGAAATTGATTTGATCGACTATCGAGGCAGCACATCTAGGATTAAATTGGCCATGTTCTTTGTTCTGGAGGCAAGTGTGCTCAAGGTAATGAGGTTTGGCGTTCTCTGGCGCAACAATGAATGGCGTGCTGATCACCGCAAGCGTCTAAGCCTAAATGACAAAGTCTCCGCAGAAGCTGAATTTGTTTTTGAAACATCGAGTGGCCAGAGACTCGAAAACTTATGTTCCCATTAGTGCCTTGTCAGGGCGGTGGATTTTAGTTTGTACGATAATGCTGCATCCACCTAAAGTAACGAAAGTTCTTACGTATACTTCCTAGTAATTCCCTCTTCCTAGGTGCAGCATTACTCCTAACATTTGTAATACAGTTTGAAACTTGTAATATTGCCGTCTCCTATTCCTGCGTTTTCAAAATTCTACAAATCAAACAGGTCCTAAGTTGGTGATGATGTTGTGCCTACCATCTTTCACCAATAGCCGTCGGATCTAGATCTGACGCATACAAACCAAACTTCTCCAGTTCTGCAAAAAGATGCCCGCACTTGTTCCCTATTTACAAACAACTCCTTGTCTCTCACAATCAGCCTTATCTCCTCCCCACCACATCTAGAAGGCCATGGAAAAATCAGGCGCGATGGCCGCTGTCGGCGCCGTCCACCCCCCAATCTTGGTGTTCCGTGCAATGCACGGGCATCTACGCACAGGAAATTATGTCGAACACGGCTAGTTGTAAGCAGGCTAGGTCTACAGCCATGCTGATAGTGACTATAGACGGTGAGGCTGACTATGGTATGCCGAACACGGCGCCTATACTCAGGTGTCATCTCCGGCGTAGGGTCTTGTCACTTCACTGTGAGGAGCAGCACGTAATAATTTGACCAACGGGTAGTACAGTGCTACTACATTGGTAGTACTACTACTACTAGTACTAGCACCACCAGCTGGATTTATTAGTACTACCACATCCATCTGGATTTAGTATTTGACTAGCAATATCTAGTAATGCATGTCACAAAAATGTGTTACTCCCTCTTTAAATAAATACATGGTGTATTGTTTTATTCCTATCGGCGAGATAACTTAATGTCTTTTTGCTACTTAATAGGATTACATGCAATGAACTAACCACTTAATGTGATGTTTGGTAGTATCAAGTCATTGAAAGCATGCACGGGCACGGAGGGGGACGCAGCTTCATTGACTTACTGCACCTGCCTTTGGGTGTATGACACATGGGCCCAAGGGGTGGCTGGCCAACCTATCATACAACCAAAGGCAGGTGCAGTAGAGGGGCGAGGAGTAGATGGCCAACACGCATGTGAATTCAATGCAGTTTGCGCTTCTCATTTAAAGGCTCCCGCCAGTCCAATCTACGAAATCCTACACACCTACGCACCCAAGGGCAAGAGTGATCACTCCAATCGCAAGATCAGTTGACTAGAAGCTAGACCCATGGAGGCAATGAGCGCGAGCATCAGCCGGCTGTGCCAGATGGTCCACGACGCCGGCCTACGGCCCGGCATCGAGGAACGTCTCAGGGTAGTGCTTGAGGCCGCCAGGGTGAGGGGCCGCTTGGACGACAGCTTCGTCTTCTTGTTCGACGAGGTCCTCGTCGGCTTCCTCGACAAGTTCACCATCGTCAAGAAGCTCGCGGATGACCTTGACGTACGCCTCCAGCACACACGCCCAGGCTCTGTGATGCTGCCACCCTCGACGGCCTCTATGGTGACAACCTCTTCGACGCACTGGTGGCCCTGCGACTGCCCGCCGTCGCGCCGGAGAATGTCCACCTCAAGGTTGCGCTCGCCGCGCAGCGCCTGGCGCAGCAAGACACCATCGATATAATCACCCACGTCTACACGCAAATCGTCCACAAGGACTACTACATGCAAGAGGAGGACGATAGGACGCTGGCCTTCTTGGACCGCATGGCAACCTTGGACGACATTGTTCAGAAGCACGTTGAGCTTGCCGCCAACGCCACTGCTCCTCACACGTCGGTTGGTGAGCCGGTGCACAAGGGCGTGAGGATGTCGTTGATGGATCCGTATGTATCTTTATCTTTCCGTCAAATCCATGTAGTAGTATATGGTACTACTAGTAATTATCTTACCTTTCGCATCAACTTCATAATTTTCCTACGTACTCCATGCATGAACCGCCCCAAAACCAAACTTCTCATTACTCTAGGGAAAATCGTTATTTCTATCTATCGGTCACACCATGGAGCAGAACCAAATTTTACAAGTTACAAGTTCAAAAGGAAAAGCCTGCTGTGTTCGCGTCGCACCCCCACACGGTTTTTCCGGCACGCTGCTCAAGGGGGAATGCGTGCTGTGTTGCATTTTCACTCACAAGTGGGACCGCAGTTGGGCAAACCGACTATTGGCAAACCCCCACCCAGCCCACCGCATGATGGCTGAGAAAACAGGAGGGAGAAGAGATGACTGTAGCACAGACTCCAAGAAAATTGGTGTCAGATGGGACTCGTGTGGGTGGCGTGTGCCGTACTGCTAGACATGAATGCTAGTTATGGCCCATGCCACCCACTATATCGAGGTGCTGGTTACATAGAACAAATTTCCTGGAGTCCGCGCTCAACCCTCCTCTATCTCTCTTCTCAGCCAGCCGGCAGACACGCGGAGCCCATCGTCTGTTAGCTCATATGCGGTCCCACATGTCAGTGAAAACACAAGAGGACCCACTGAACCTGCACATCTTTCACCCCGACGTGCTGGTGATGAAAAACAAATCCAATAAAGATCTTCCGTGGCCGCTTTTGGAGTTACTCAAGAGTAGTAAGATTCTATTTACAGTTTAACCCAAGATGCACATCACATGGCTTCACCTACCACTCTATTTTCTTGCATGACACGACCTAGATGCTGGATGTCCCACGTGTTGGCAAAAGGAGGAAGAACTCGACCAAATCTTCGGTTGTGCTCTCGGATTAGACTAGTTGTGCTAACTTAAAATTTTATTGTTTAGAATGGATGCAAGTTTTGGTATTGGGAAGAAGAGTACAACGATATATTGATAGAGCGCAATTTAGTACATGTTCTAGCACTTTTAGCTAGCATAGAGGCTAGAGATGAGACTAGTGCACTTGTTGGTAGAATAGAGGCTAGACACGTCTACTTCTTCACACTCGAAGAAGAAAGAAGCACGCAAGATCGAGCCTCCGCAGATCAACAATGAATGCATCGAGAAGGCACTAATCCAACTTACAGGAGCAGTTATGGAAGTTGGATATCTTCTAAAATGTATTCTTGTGGTTCTTGTTTTCTTTGGTCTTGCTTTTCTAGTCAAAATTTTCGTGATGTATTTCCATGTACCAAAAAATCAATGATGAAAGAAAGATATGTGTTTGCAAAGAAAAATGTACGCCGCCGTAGATGACAGTCACCATGATCATATTTGAACATACGTAGATCATCTATGTGCTCAACCTCAGGGCACTCGGAGATTTTTGGAAGTGGAATCCGCTGACGAGTGTACACATTCACAAGCTCCCACCCACAATTGTACCCAATATAAACAACCCAATCTCCATTTGCGCCTGCCAAAGCCTTGCCCTCAAGCGATGGCATCTTAACATCATATGTATCATTATCAAGCAGCATCAACTTGCACAAGGTGAGGCTTCCCTCGTCCCTGCGCCAGTCAGCAGGGTCACGGCGAAGAAGATAGGGGAGATCAAACCGCTCCTGCACCCTTGGGTTCCTTGTAATGATGTTATTAGTTGAGTAGAGAATGTTCTTGAGCGAACCTGCCATGCTAGCCGAGGTGATGACGTCGCACCGATCAGTGAGTTCCCCCACCACGTCATATTTCAGATCGGGCCAAGAATAACGGGGTCGTTTCCGGCTTGTTCCCTCCATGGATAAGACGATCGAACAATGGAAGAAGGAAGGGTGAAGGCAAATGGAGGAGGGAGGAAGAGCGTGTGACAACAGTTCCAAATCGAGAGGGAAAGGCGAAGAGTCGGTGGACGGTTGCCAGTTTGCCACGGTACACGAAGAGGCGCCCCGGCCTACACGTCCTTTCGGAAATTGTACAAAAGGACTCGTCGTCTTCTCACTGACATGTTGGAACGGGACCACATGTCAATGAAACATGGTGTGTAATTTCTCGTGCAAAATGCGATTTAGCCACATTGGCCCGAGGTGCCGCATTAGTTATCGACCTTTATTTTTTAACATACAATCTGAGTGGATAGCTGCTGTGGTCATCACACGTGAGCGGATATATAGGTGGGCTAGGTGGGCAGGCGGCAACAATCTAAGTGCTAAAAGAGTTGATCTCGAAAAAAGAGTTGATCCAATGCTTGGTTTTGTTTGGATTTTCAAACTATGACCATTGGATAGAGTGAATCAATGGCTTACGTTGAAAGTTATTTTCATACTATAGAATGGTATAGGAACGTGGAGAGATTTGGTTGATTTTATATCGCTGAATAATATAAAATATTATGAGTGCAGACGCTCCACCCCGAGGTTTGTAGCTCCTTCTCGGTCGTCGGGAATCTATGTTCTTCCACTCTTTTGTTTAAGACATGAGCTTTGTTCATCCTGTTGCTGACACGCGGGACATCTATATGCCTCCATTTTACAAAGTCATACTATATGCCTCCATGACACGCGGGACATCTAGCATCAAGGTGGCCTGTCATGCAAGAAAATGGAGATATGTAGTGCGTAAGTGATCGTGCACTTCGATGGCACCTAGTACTACGCAATATTTTTTCTCCTCGATGGCATGTGAATAGTGCATGTACTCAATGACAGAGCACGGGATGGTAGCCATGGACATGGTCGGCCCTTTTTGAAGAGAGTACTAATAAATAACTTTGATGTGTCCCGTCAACTCGCAGAACGATGAGAAGCTTGCTTACTATGCCTTCTCCCTGGCCAACGCGTGCGCGGTGGCTCGCAACACAAGGAGAAACTTTTGCTTACAAGCGGTGGACGTGCATCAGTTCATTTGGTGTCAGATTGCCAAAAGTACTACTGTAGTACCATCATTATTTTTCGACTTCCGGAAGAGGAGAAGAGCCAAGCGCAAGGTCACCTACTAACCTAGTACAGTACTACTATAGCCAAAGCTGGTCCACCTTTTTAGAGCATGGTTAATTAATATAGGCGGCTCATGGAGCGGCACATCATTTAGAGCAAGTACTCTCTTCGTAGGAACAAAGGAAGTGAAACAAAAGTTGGAGTGGATGCTAGATTTCCAATTAAAACATGATTACATAGGGAAAAAATCCTATAGCATTCTAACCTATGAATCAAACGACCAATGTAGGAAATTTATGAGGGGGGGGGGTCTCTCCAACAGTGTCCCTTGGTTCACACCTAGCATCATGGTGGTCGAACTTGGAGTCATTCATCTGGTACACGTGGCATCTCAGATCTGGACACAAGGTGACGCAACCTCTCACTTCCTCTGCCATTTGAAGCGGCGGGCCGGTGGAGGGCTTGCATACTCCAATATTAGGTTGGCTCTACGTGATCTGGCAACTTCATATACTAACCGGATGCTGGCTATACTACTACGGTACTCACACTCCAAGAAGTGACTCGAAAACCATTCATAAATTGAGTCTATGACATGCATTTGCAAATCTACCATTCATTAAATACAACACGTCACCAACACACAACGACAACGAGGATACATGTTGGATTATAGATTATTTCCAAGAAAACATTCTAGCAAATACTAAAGTTTTCATCAAACAAAAAATAATAAGCAATGAAATGAACTTCAACTTAACCAATCCTCGGCGTTGGAAACGCTTGCTTTGAACCATAGGTGCCCTGGGAAGGACCAACTATTGTCAATATCGAGAGCAACGCAGGACTGATCATCCAGGCTGAAGCGACATATATCAGGACCAGGGTAGGGAAGCACCGAAATGTCCGAGGTATATATAAATTTGCTTATCATAAATGGTAGTAACGTTGTGTCAACAGCAGCTGGATCGCCTTTCACCATCATTGGATAGTTTTGTCCAAGGAAGAGCGAGTTTGCTCCAAGACTATGAATACTGAACCAGGGAGAAGGTGTTGGTGCTAGCACACTAGTATCCATCCTGAATACCATGCAATGGGTGTTGGAATAGGTCCGAAGAGGGCGACCATGGGAGACAACACCTGCTTCCTCAGTAGTAACAGTCTGAGTGCACTTTATACAGACAAGAAAAGGTGATCCGTCGGAATTAGTTGCCAGGCGCCACTGAGTATATAAGTTCTGCTCCTCCTCATGCTCGTGATCATCACCATCGTCATCTCCCCCTTGCTTATAAAATTTTTCAAGTATAGGTGGTGGAATGTTCACAGGACCTTGGAAACACAAGAAGAAGGTTAATTAGTAAAGGGAAACTTGCTAACCCCCATGCATGTGGATGAAACAATTATAATTACGGTGGAAGACAAACATAACGAAACTACGAGGATCCCATGCAAAAATAGTGCCACGAGTGGTGGAAGCAAACACAAGATCATCGTATTCAATTACATCACAATACACATCCGTGTATAAAACTGATTTTTGAACAATATCCATCCAGTTGAACCACGAAGGACGGCAACAAGCTTGTCGAAGATAGCAACAACTTCATAGTTCCTGTAATTCCAAGGGTGGTTGGGAAATCAAAAATTTGCTATCTTCAGTAGACGACAGTCACCATGATCGTATTTGAACATACGTAGATCATGTGTGTGCTCAACCTCACGGCACTCTGAGATTTTTGGAAGTGGAATCCGCAGACGAGTGTATACATCCACAAGTTCCCACTCGCAATTGTACCCAATATAAACCACACAATCTCCATTTGCGCCAGCCCAGGACTTACCCTTAAGTGATGGAATCATTACATCACACATATCATTATCAAGCGGCATCAACTTGCACAAGGCGAGGCCTCCGTCGTCCGCGCCCATGCGAACAGGCTTATAGCGAAGAAGATAAGGGAGATCAAACCGCTCCTGGACCCTTGGGTTCCTTGTAATGATGTTATTAGTTGAGTCGAGAATGGGCTTGAACGAACCTGCCATGCTAGCCTTGGTGATGACATCGCACCGATCAATGAGTTCCCCCACCACGTCATCTTTCAGATCGGGGCAAGAATAACGGGGTTGTTTCCGGCTTGTTCCCTCCATGGAGAAGACGATCGAACAATGGCAGAAGGAAGGGTGGAGGAAAATGGAGGACGGAGGAAGAGCGTGCGATAGCAGTTCCAAATCGAGAGGGAAAGGCAAAGAGTCGGTGGACGGTTGCCAATTTGCCACGGTACACGAAGAGGTACCCCGGCCTACACGTCCTTTCGGAAATTGTACCAAAGGACTCGCCGTTGTCTCACTGACATGTTATAATGGGACCACATGTCAACGAAACATGGTGTGTAATTTCTCTTGCAAAATGTGATCTGGCCGCGTTGGCCCGAGGTGCCACATTATTTCTTGACTTTATTTTTTTAATGGCGTGCCGTTCAATTTTGAAGCACGACTAACTGGTACTGTTTGCAGAGAAAATATAAACTACTCTACCACTACTCCACCTCTAGTACTAGTAGTATAAAATATATATAGGCTGGAGCGTCAAAGCTTTCTTGCTAAGGGCTGCCCACTTGCTTCTCACACTATCACCCTCTCTCCAGATCTAAAAAAGACGGCCTCTCTCTCCCTCCTCACCGGTGGTCACAGATCCGCCTGGGAAGAAAAGGACGTGCAGCATTGATGCACTCGTCGTCGACGAGCGAGGTCACGCACTGACGACAAGGCTGTCCTCTCAGACCTAGCTCCCGCGCGAGATGGCCTCCGTCCCCAAGCTCACTACCAAAGTGTGTGCGGAGGACGGCGACCACGAGCGAAGCCACTTCCCGCCGACCATCAGGTATGCTACCTCTTTTCGAACCATACCCTTGTTCTATTGCCCCATCTGCCATGTCGCTGCATGTGGATATTTTTCCACTCCACCATCTTCCCAATTTGCTATCCTCTGCTCCGCTGGTCACGCAGACGAAAACCTTAATTTGCACTATTAAAGGAAACCCTACTTCATGCAGACTAATCCATGTCTAGGTTGAATAAGGAAAGGAAGGGAGACGGTACTGTCCAAGAGAGTAGGCATCGAACCCGCATCTAGGTTGAAAAGGGGAAAAATCAGTAGCTAAGGAACGAGTCTCGTGTCTCTTGGTTGAAGAAGGGTAGAAAGGCATGACAACGCAATAGAGAATGATCAGGTCGATCGGTTTGTTGTCCTCACATAGGAAAAAGGTGGCTAAACATAACAAAAATGAGACGTAATCCACATATGCTGCCTCGATATTTGTTGCTCTGGGCAACCATACCTCCCTCACCACTCTATGCATCCGTGGAGGTACTCCCTCTGTTCCAAATTACTTGTCGCAGGTATGGATGTATCTAGATGTATTCTAGTTCTAGATACATCCATTTCTGCGACGAGTAATTTGGAACGGAGGGAGTACATCGTACTGGTGTGCCCACTGTCCGAATGGGCCTCCCATGCTCTTAGTGTCACTTTTTTGCTGTTAGTATAACGCCATCAGTCAAGTCAAGCAATGCTACTGCTAAAGTGATGCCACATTTAACTAATGCCGCACTCAGTCTAATGCCACCGATAAATTTATGCAATGCCATTTAATGTCATTGGATTATTTCAGGGTTAGCTGTTGATTGTGGATGTATTAAAGATTTTTCAGCTAAGGCATTCTAATGTTGTTGCACAACCAGTATACCAACGATGAAACTTGTTACTACCTTCAGAATTTTGCACTTTTAATGCTTATAGATTACATACCTCACTTTCATGAGATAAGTTAATTGTTTTGTACCGTGTCACCAAAATGCCAAGGCGCTGATGTCATTTTATTTTGGTTAAACTGCACAAAAAATTATGAAGACAAGAGGAAAGGTCAAGAGTGGGCACCTCCTCCTTCGGCTGTTCTCTTGATTCGTTCGATCAAGTTTTTATGTTTGATCGATTATCAAGATTGGGATAGCAATTTCTAAGGTCCCCCCGAGTTCCAAATGATATTTACCTTGGAGGTACATGGTTTGCAATTTTTTATACTGTCATTAGTTAATAATGCTAGTTACCTTCAGACTTTTGTATTTGGTTTAATGCTCATGCACAGCTAGTATACCAATGCTGAAACGTGTTACCTTTACATTTTGTATTGTTAATTCTTACACAAATCTTCCAATGCTAGAGTTTATTGAAATCTGTTCAAGAAACCATTGTCTTGTACCACAAAAAAATAACTACTCTACTGTTGCACTAGCCACTGGATTAGTGTATATTTGTATTATTCGAAATTTTGAATGGTGTTGCATTAGTGTATGGTTCAGTTTAGAGTACCCAAACGTCTACTAGTATTTAGAAAAACAGGTAGTAGTTTTCTTGCGCACATATCTGGGAAAGCTTGCCACACTTTATTTATGACCGCGAAAACGTCTTATATTAAGGAACAGAGGGTGTAGAGTTCACTCAAATTATCTCGGTAAAGCTAGTCACACCTTTGTTAAAATTAATGTTCATTATGTTATCGGAGGAGGTCTGTAAGTTTGTCTCTAATGCCTGTTGTCTACATACCTGACATCATGATGTAATGTTAAGTCATTTCCTTTTGTACAGTGTCACTAAATTGTCAAGGCAGTGAAGGCATTTTATTTTAGTTGAGCTGCACAAAATATGCTTAAAAGAAGAGGAAAGGTCAGGAATCGATCATTCTTTCAGAAAGAATATATATGCCTTTCTGACATCAGCCGTTGTTGCCTTATTTATTCTTTCAAACAGGTGGTTAGAAATAGTCTTGCTACCTTTTCCCATTAAGAAATTGGAATGCTTATATTTGTGAGTCTATGCTTCAAGTAGTGCCACTTTTATAGTAATCATACTTTCAATATCTATGCAAACAGGGATGCTCGATTTTAGTGGAACTGCACAAAAAGTCCAACTGGTTCAACATTAGGAGCATGTTTTCTTCCAAACCTTTATATCCAATTGGTGGCACTATGAGCTGTTCATTAAGAGGGACATAGTTTTCTACTATCTTGCTACTCTTTTTGTACTGTCATTTGATAGTAATACTAGTGGTTTGCATGTGAATTTATTGGCAGGGTGGACCTACATTGGAGGTGCAGGACATGATTGAATGATTGGATGCTCAATTTCGGTTGTATCGATTTCACCTCTTCCATCACTGCGAACATGGATATCCTTGGTCTGATGAAGAATAAGCACTATATTTCTACTCTGAACAAGCAAATCAATTCAGTATGAAATTGTCTAGGGAAAAACATGACTGTATCAAATTGTCCAGTGCAAAACATGATAGATGCTAAGCGGAAGAGACATGTTTAAACCGAAAATACAAGGTGGGGTATATGTTTACTAGCTGCTTGATATTTTTGCAGATAGAGATGTCTGCCCGTTGCTATTTGGCAAACACACAAAGTGACCGCAATTTTGGTTGAACTGCACAAGAGAATAGTATAGTCACTGCATGCAGTGCCATTTGAAAATAGACACAGAAAGATTGGATAGTCACTTCATGGACTGCAGAAAAGTAGTCTTGTACTATTTATTGGCCAACACTAGGTGCTTCATTGCTTTGGTCTAATTATACAATGGGCATCCTTTTGCCTAAGTTAAAGTTTGTATTCCGAAAATAGTCTCGCCGTGTGATCAAGAGAAGACCAAATCATAATGCAGTGGATGTTCCTCCATCATGTGTGGTTCATTCTCATGGTTCCAGCTGTTGGCGAAACCACTTGCATTTGCAAGAGGAATTGTAGACTTCACAAGTAAATTTTTCTTTCACTCTGTACTGAATTTGGCCAAGAGAAGCATCCATGTTAGTACGAAGAACATATGTTTTTTATAGATCTTTGCTTTGGAGCTACATATTTGTATATGATCTGTGAATCATTGAGATGCATTAACATGTTGTTCTTATGTATGGGAATCGTACTAGTTGGTTTTAGTTGTGGCTGATCTTTGCTTTTGGAGCTACATATTTGTATATGATCTGTGAATCATTGAGATGCATTAACAGTTCCTTATATCTGTTCGCTCAGTGTTTACAAGTTACTGACTGGTCACTTGCTAGCCTACTAATGCGCTCCTTGCAGTTTTAGTTGCGACGCAAGATCCAAAGTGGCAATTTTTTGAATAAATATGCCTACCTCTAAAGAAACTAAAAAGCTGCTCTGAAGAAAATGCCATGCGAATCTGAAGAAACTGCCAGCGGAAACGTTCACAAATGCCTTATCTCCCAGCTAAAGTTCATCAACTAATGCCCTCGGCTGCGACTCGTTGCATGCTACTCCGCATACTGGCTGCGAGCGATTTTGGGTGCTTGCATGCAGCCGGCCGTAATTAAGGTAGCTAACTGATGCGAAAAAAGATGCGCTTTAATTGTTGCAGGCATTTTAAATCCGTGGAATCATTATTGGCAAGGAGGGAGATGATTCGAGTGCACTCGTTTGACCATCATGCCGGTGTGCGGCCTAGCACGGATGGGACGGGACGACATAGTCAGAATTTCAGTTTCTCTAGTTTTCCACGGCAAGCTAGCGTGCTAAGCCATGCCTGCTTAATTATGCATTGAATTCCGATGACCGTCGCGCTACCTTCCACCTATAAGTACTGTTTCCCGGCCTTATATGGTGGCACTGTGACCCAACTCGCCCATCCTCATAAGCCCCCACCAGCCCGACGTCGCTCGCCACTTATCCTCACTCTCGCCACGTCCGCCATGCCCCCGCCCATCTGGGATAGGTGAGGCCGGAGGCGGTCACCGCCGGAACAAGTGTTGGGTTTTTCACCGGAAGGCAGACGGAGGGAGGAGGCATTCTATCGATCTTTAGATGGCAATGCGGAGATTGAGGACTTGTTGGAGGGCGACCGCCTGGCGGAGGAGCAGGAGTTGTTGGAGCGTGACCGCTTGGTGGAGGAGCAGCGTATCGCCGATTTGCGCCGCCAGCGGGACATGGAGCAGCAGCGCACCGACGCTCTGAGTCGCGAGAAAAGCGCCCACAACTGGGCCGACTACGTGGAGGCCAGCGCCCGGCAAATAGCCCTGGAGGCTGTAGGGCACGCACGCATTCGCGCCGATTTTTACTACCAGCTCGTCAAGTGGGTTTCCCGCTTAGAAGCCGAAGCTTCGGTGGACCATGCAGGCATGGAAAGGGCCAACGCGCGCGAGCAACGTGCCCTATCGCACCTCTGGCAAGAGCGAGGCGAGGCGGAGGACGCTGGTGCCGGCGTTTAGCGTGTACCGCAGATGGCGGCCGGCATCGTCTAGTTAGCTAAGAGTAAGTTAGTACTTGTACGCTACTAGAGTATTAGTGGGAGTGGATAGTTAACTTGGCTATGATGGTTGTCAACGTGGAATTTCAATACTCTATATGTGGATCAGACCTGTTACTTTGCTCTGAATGTTGAACTTTCTGTTTGAACGTATGGAATGGGCTGTTATTTTTTAAATCGGTTGTATTTGTCCTCCACGGGTTTAGAGGTTGACTTGTGGGCCTACCAAGTTGACGCGTACACAATCAGGAGATGATTGTACGTGGAGAGGATGACAGCAGGGACCCGCCAAGGTCACGGCAGTACTCAAGCAAGTGCCTCCTTATTTCAAGCCAATAAAGGAAATGGCTACTCCTAATGGATTTCTAACATCTGGGTCCCATGCCATTTTCAACATAGTCAATAAACGAGAGAATTTCACAACGAGCGGCTGACACCAGGGACCTAGCAGCTCGCCCAGTTATTTTTTTGGTTAATTTGATAGATGCCACTCCAAATCTGGTGTTTCTGAGAAATTCCACTGCAATTTCCAAACTTTGAAAAATGCCATTTCCAGTGGCATTTTTTGAAGTCTGGAGTGGCGTTTTTAAAAGTTTGCAAATTGCAGTGGCGTTTTCCAAAGTTTGCAAAAATTGCAGTGGCATTTTCCAAAGTTTGGAAATTGCAGTGGTGTTTTTATGAATCACCATAATTGGAGTGGCATTTATCTAATTTCTTTTTGAGACAGAAGCATGGTGTCAACTGGGCTGTGCGGGGCACTCTGGCCTGTCTAGACAACCTTCTCTTTTATGTTTACCACAGACCAGCCCAGTAGTTTTTTTTCTTTCTGAAAATGGCTAGCTCAGTTTTTTTGTGATTTGCCAAGTAACTCGCTTTGTCAGGCCTGTTGGGCTGCAAATATTTCAAGACGAGGAGAGCTTCATTCGGCTGGACGAGAAAATGGCCTACCAGTAATGAGAAATGGGTTGTACATTTTTAAAACACATCAAACCGGTAATTACTTTCAAATTTCTTTTTTTCATTTCAAGATTTTAAATTGCATTAATTTTATGCGTGGAAAACTTGTTGGATTTTATATTGATATACATTTATTTTTAATATCAGTTTGAATGTGACTCGAAATTTCGGGATTAAAAACAGTTCGGACCGCACCGAAATATGCAAGATTTCGTATAGTTTTTTAACCATGGCCACAATAGGGGCTGTAATGCTAACAAAAAGATTATGGGCTCCAGAAAAACCTTAAGAATTAGCAAATGGGCTGTAAATTATTAGAAATAATGGCAGATGGGTTGTATGCTGTTTTCCACAGATTTAAGACTTTCCTAAAAAAGGTTGACACACAAGCAGTGACTGTTGGATGTCCATCCAACGGCTGTCGTGCTTCTTCAATCTCTGCTCTTCATGCTCCAAATTACTCAAACAAGCACCGGCAGGACTACCTGCTCCCTCCTCCTCGCGGTCGGCTGTGCTGCCACGCAGGCCTCACCGCCCCACCGTACTCCCATCACTGTCCTAGCCATCCCTCTACTCACCCACACCTGCTGTTATTCTCCGGCGACGGCAGCCGAACCAGTAAACCCTCGTATAGTCGTACTCCCCTCTGTGTGGGAAACCACTGCCGATTCTTCCTTGCCTCCGTGTCGTTCCCTTCCTAGGCCTCGCCGTCGTCCACTGCCCTAGTGCTCTCTGCGCGGCCTGGTCAACGTGGTCAACGACCGACATGCATATGAAGTGGACTGTACGTGGAGAGACTGACAGCTGGGTCCACGGCTGCGCGCAAGGAAATGCCTCCTTATTATGCGCAAAATAATGATTCCTCCACCTGACATCTGGGACCCACTGAAATGGTCTCTGTATTTTGTGAAAAAAATGTTACCGCCGCTGACAGCTCGGACCCACCAGCTATATCTTCGCACGCAAGGAAGTGCGTCCTTATTACACAAAAAAATGAATACTCCCCCTACTAGCTGGGACCCAGTATAGTGGCAGGCTGACTTGTGGGCCTACTAAGTTGACGGGGACGGAGGGCTTTGTCAACTTAGTCAATATGCACGATTCTAGCTCCAGTGACCGTACAATGTCCATCCAACGTGGTCTTCTTGCTCCAGCCGCCCAAACCAGCGCCGGCCATGCCTCGTGCTCCTGCCTCCCATGGCCGGCTGCGATGCGGTGGAGGCCTCACTGCCCCCCACTACTCCCACCACTGGCCAGGCCATCCCTCTACTCACCCACACCCGCTGTTATTCTGCGGCGACGGCAACCTCACGCCGCAGCGAACCAGTGAACCCTCATACTCCTCTACGCGTGGGCATCCACTGCCACGTCGTCCCCGGCTCCGCGTCGTCCCCTTCCAAGGCCTCACCGTCGTCCACCGCCCTGGTTCTCTCGGCGCGGCGTGGTCAACGTGTCAAGGAACGACTTCCATCAGAAGAGTACTGTACACGGAGAGGTTGACAGCTGGGTCCATGGTAGCTGCAAGGAAGTGCCTCCTTATTACGCGGGAAATAATTATTCCTCCACCTGACAGCAGGGACCCACCGGACGGACCACCATATTTGGCGAAAAAAGTTTCCCCCTGACTGCTGGGACCCACCGGACGGTGCACCGTATTTCGTGAAAAAAAGTTCCCCCCGCTGTCAGCTCGGACCCACCGGAAGTGTCGCCTTATTACTTACAAAAAAAATGAATACTCCCCCTACTAGTTGGGACCCACCTTGGTGGGTGGCTGACTTGTGGGCCTACTAAGTTGACGGGGAGGAGTGCTTTGTCAACTTAGTCAATATGAACGATTCTAGCTCCAGTGACCGTACAACGTCCATCCAACGGCCGTTGTGCTTCTTCAACCTCTGGTCTTCTTGCTCCAGCCGCCCAAAGCAGCGCGGTCATGCCGCATGCTCCTGCCTCCCGTGGCTGGTTGTGCTGCCGTGGAGGCCTCACCACCCCCTACTATGCCCACCGCTCGCCAGGCCCTGCAGCGATGGCAGCCTCACACCACAGCCGAACCAATGAACCCTCGTACTCCTCTCCATGCGGGCTTCCACTGCCGCGTCTTCCCCGGCTCCGCTTCGTCCCCTTCCTAGGCCTCGTCGTCGTCCACTGCCCTGGTTCTCTTAGCGCGGCGTGGTCAACATGGTCAAGGAACGGCTTCCATCGGCTGTGGACTGTACGTGGAGAGGCTGACAGCTGGGTCCACGGCCGCAACAAGGAAGTGCCTCCTTATTACGCGCAAAATAATTATTCCTCCACCTAACAGTGAGGACCCACCAGACGGCCCACCGTATTTCATGAAAAAACATTTCCCCCTGACTGCTGGGACCCCCCAGCTACATCTTCGCACGCAAGGAAGTGACTGACAGTCGGGACCCACCTGGTCGAAGCGTACGTAGCGTTGTACATACTGGTCGATGTAGAGGCGCACACGTGTCGTAGTAGAGGCGCGCACGTAGCATGTACACATACGTACAACGGCTAGTGTGCAAGAAAGAAAATACATCCATATACGCACATACGGGCAGGGTCTCGAACGCCTACGCGCGCATACATACGGCCAGGGCTCGTGTACATGGCTGGGTCGGAACGGAGAAACTGCGTCAAGTCGTGTTCATGGGGAGCCAACCGGCTGGGTCGGAATGAAATGTGTCGTCGTGTTCATCGGGAGGGCTTGGACGGAACAACCAATGGGAACGAGGCCTGGCGTACCGCAGAACGGAGGAAACGGCCTTGTGTTTGACCGGCTAAGTTCGAAACGGGATCCTGTTCATCCGGAGGGGTCTGGTGTACTACAGAACGGAGAAAACGGACCTCCTACGGTCGAAACAAGGGTCCTGTTGATCGGGAGGGGTGTGGCGTACCGCAAAACGGAGGAAACGGACTAGTGTTGGAGTGCTACGGTCGAAACGGGGGTCCTGTTTATCGGGAGGGGTGTGGCGTACCGCAAAATGGGACTCCACGAGATGCTGTTCATCTCCACTGTCGACCCCCTCAAGCCTCCACGGGCTACTATTCATCCACCGTCGACCTCCTCCAACCTCCACATGCGACTGTTCATCCACGAGCTCCTGTTCATCTAGCCTCCACCGCGCGCTACTCCACCGGCTACTGTTCAAACAGCCCTCTCCACGGGCTTCTGTTCAACCACCCCTACACGGGGTACTGTTCATCCAGCCCTCCATCATCTACTGTTCATCCTGCCCTCCACGGGGTGGTCCTGTTCATCCAGCCCTCCACAGGGTCCTGTTCATCGAGCCCCAACCGGCTCGATCGATCGGGGTCCTGTTCATCCAGAGGCAACACCACAGGGTCCTGTTCATCCACCCCCACCAGGAACTGTTCATCCAAACCCCCCCAGCAATGCTCACTGTTCATCCAGAGGCAACATCGATCGGCTTCAGTTAGCAGCAGTAGCAAAGGAATCGCTCGATCGGGTTCACTTAACAGCCATCGATCGATCGCTCGGGTTCTGTAACGCGTAGCCTACAGTGCAATCGCTCGGGTTCAGTTAGAGCCCAACGCCTCACTCGGGTTCAGTTAGAGCCCAACGCCTCGCACCCATGTGTGTGCGTGTATGATAGAAACGCGCATCGCTCGGCCCCGACCACCCACCGTAACCGGGAACACCCTGATATTTTCCTCGCCCTTGCTTCTACTAGGGTTTTTCCGTCATGGACGGCCCAAAGAATGTCATGCAGCTGCGTCTCCGGCCCGCCCAGGACGAAAAGCCCATTTTCTGTCATGATTTTTTGTCATAGAAGTAGGACCCCACCACATCTATGATGATACCGGGTTTTGTCACAATTATCGCCATAGAAGTGTAATAAGTATGACAGAAAACAATTTGTTCGGCCCAAAATGTCACGGATGTATCTTTTTTTTCTAGTGTTATAATGCTACCGCCGTACTAAGAAAAATAAGATGCATAAAAGATAAACATCACATGCAATCAAAATATGTGACATGATATGGCCATCATCATCTTGTACTTTTGATCTCCATCTCCAAAGCATCGTCATGATCTCTGATACGACCATTCTGCATCATGTTTACCTACTATTATTTATAATGTTTTTATGCATAATATTGCTTTTTGGAGTAATTCTAATGCATTTTCTCTCATAATATGAGGTTCACACAAAGAGGGAGAATTCCGGCAGCTCGAAATCTAGACCTAATAAAGTTACGTCAAGCTACCTATTCTGCACAACTCCAAATGAGTTCAAACTTCATGAGGATTTTTTGTTGAATAAATAAGAATTATTGGAGAAAATAACTACCAGAGGGGGCCCACCAGGTGGGCACAACCCACCTAGGCGCGCCAGGGAGCCCAGGCGCGCCCTGGGGTGGGTTGTGCCCTCCTCGGCCCACTTCCGGTGCCCATCTTCTGGTATAAGTCATTTTGACCAAGAAAAAAATAAGAGGAAGGCTTTCGGAACGGAGTGCCATCGTCTCGAGGCGGAACTTGGGCAGGAGCACTTTTGCCCTCCCGTGGAGCGATTCTGTCCGGGGAACTTCCCTCCCGGAGGGGGAAATCATCATCATCATCATCATCATCATCACCAACAAATCTCCCATCTTGGGGAGGGCAACCTCCGTCAACATCTTCACCAGCACCATCTCATCTCAAACCCTAGTTCATCTCTTGTATTCAATCTTGTTATCGGAACTATAGATTGGTGCTAGGGGGTGACTAGTAGTGTTGATTACATCTTGTGGTTGATTACTATATGGTTTATTTAATGGAAGATTATATGTTCAGATCCATTATGCTAATTAATACTCCTCTAATCATGAGCATGTTTATCATTTGTGAGTAGTTACTTTTGTTCTTGAGGTCACGGGAGAAATCATGTTGCAAGTAATCATGTGAGCTTGATATATGTTCGATATTTTGATAGTATGTATGTTGTGATTCCCTTAGTGGTGTCATGTGAACGTCGACTACATGACACTTCACCATATTTGGGCCTAAGGGAATGCATTGTGGATTAGTAAATAGATGGTGGGTTGTGAGAGTGATAGAAGCTTAAACCCTAGTTTATGCGCTATTCCGTAAGGGACTGAATTGGAGCCAATAGTTTAACGCTATGGTTAGAATTTATTCTTAATACTTTTCTCGTAGTTGTGGATGCTTGCTCGGGGGATAATCATAAGTAGGAGGTTTGTTCAAGTAAGAACAACACCTAAGCACTGGTCCACCCACATATCAAATTATCAAAGTAGCGAACACAAATCAAACCAACATGATGAAAGTGACTAGATGAAATTCCCGTGTACCCTCTAGAACGCTTGCTTATCATAAGAGACCGATTTGGCCTATACTTTGTCTCAAAAGGATTAGGTTACCTTGCTGCACTTTTGTTACTATTACCGTTACTTGCTCGTTACAAATTATCTTTCTATCAAACTACTCGCTACTTATAATTTCAGTGCTTCTAGAGAATACCTTGCTGAAAACCACTTGTCATTTCCTTCTGCTCCTTGTTGGGTTTGACACTCTTACTTATCGAAAGGACTACAATTGATCCCATATACTTGTGGGTCATCAAGGCTCTTTTATGGCACCATTGCCGGGGAGTGAAGCGCTCTTGGTAAGTGGAAATTGGTAAGGAAAAATTATTACTACAAGCTGAAATTTATTGTCACTTGTTACTATGGATAACAATCCTTTGAGGGGTTTGTTCATGGTATCTTCACCTCGATCGGAACCACAATTAGTTGCCCCTCAATCCGCTGCACCTACCGAAAATACTGAATATGAAATTCCTTCGGGTATGGTAGAACAACTGCTAGCTAATTATTATGCAGGAGATGGAACCAAACATCCTGATATGCACTTGATATATGTGGATGAAATTTGTGGATTGTTTAAGCTTGCAGGTTTACCTAGAGATGAACCTAAGAAGAGGTTTTCCCTTTATCTTTGAAGGAAAAAGCGTTGGCACGGTATAGGCTATGCGATGATATTGGATCTTGGAATTGGATCGATTGAAATTGGAGTTTCACCAAAAAAATTATCCTATGCAGCTAGTTCATCGTGATCGGAATTATATATATATTTTTTGGCCTCGTGAAGGAGAAAGTATCGCTCTAGCTTGGGGGAGGCTTAAGTCAATGTTATATTCATGCCCCAACCATGAGCTCTTAAGAGAAATTATTATTCAGAATTCTTATACTCGGCTTTCTCATAATGACCGGTCCATGCTCGATACTTCTTGTACTAGTTCCTTTATGAAGAAGACTATTGAATTCCAGTGGGATCTTCTAGAAAGAATTAAAAGCAACTCTCAATATTGGGAACTCGATGAAGGTAAAGAGTCAGGTATTAAGCTTAAGTTCGATTGTGTTAAATCTTTTATGAATACCGATGCTTTTCAAAAGTTTAGCACTAAATATGGACTTGATTCTGAGATAGTAGCCTCTTTCTGTGAATCTTTTGCTACTCATGTTGATCTCCCTAGAGCGAAGCGGTTTAAATATCACCCACCTATTAAATAAGAAATTAAAGAACCGGTAATAGCTAAAGAAGAAACTATTATTTATAATGTTGAACCAATTGTTCCTACTGCTTATATTGAAAAACTACCTTTCCCTGTGAGGATGAAGGAACATGCTAAAGTTTCAACTGGGTCAATAAAAGTTATATTAGAACACGTACACTAGCTGAAAAAATCAAGGTAGAACCTAGTGTTGCTACGGTTAAGGATCTCCTGGTTGCAAATATAGATGGGCATGTTATTTACTTCTATGATGAAGCTGCTAGAATTGCCAAACCCTGTAAGTGCATCTAGTGCCCCTTAGTGATTTTGGTGTATTGAAGACTTATAGGGTAGGGGACTAATGTGTTTGTGAGTGTACACAGATCTATAATTCTATGAGGAGTTTGATATTTACGATGAAAGTCGACCCCTAAAAATGAATGTCTTCAGCTGAAGACTTTGGTTTTCTTGAAGACTTTGAAAGTGAATAAATTGTTGTGACCTTGAAGACTTGATATTCATGCGAGGATTATGAAGCGTGAAGACTTTTGTTTTCGTAGTTTGATTTTCTCTTTCTTGAGTCATAGGAAACACCGTACTGTTAAAGGGGGTCGAGGTACTAAGGAAAAGTTTCCAAGTGATGCTCATCTCAAAATCCTACACCTACCAATACTTTCAAGTAAAGCCATTGGAAATCTCATTCAGTTCAGTCAATTTCTTCAGTGACAGAGACGAAGATCTTCTGGTCTCTAAGGAATTTGTTCCGACTGAGGAGTTAGGAATTCGCCAGTGCGGATTGCCTACAAGTGAGGAACATGATAGCCCTGAGGAATTTGATAGATCAAATATCCGACCGTTGTTGTGCTACGCGCCAGCTGTCCCAAAATATCCACCCACCTAACGGTGATATCATTGAAGGGCATTTATGTCTTATCATGTCGGGCTACTCCCTAGGCTATAAATAGCCGCCCCCTATACCCACTATTTGGTTGGCTGCTCTGAGAGAAACTGACACTTGTCATTGAGAGCATCCCATCCTCAAAGGACTTTGAGAGAAAATCATCAGTGAGGAAAACCCAAACACCAACAAACCCAGAGTGATTGAGCATCACTTAAGAGATTGTTCCCGTGTGGAACCGACGCTTGTTACCTTTGAGGACTATGCATTCTCCAGACGGTTAGGCGTCATGGTCTAGAGCATCCAAGAGGAAATTTTGGATCACCGAGTGACCGAGTCTGTGAAGTTTGGAAGTCACCTGAAGAGTTACCACGAGTGATTGGGCGAGGTCTGTGTGATCTTAGCTCAAGGAGAATACGGTGAGGACTGTGTGTCCTCAAGTTTAAATACCTAGCCTCTCCAACCAGACGTACGACTGTCACAGCAGTTAGAATTGGTCTACCAAATCATCGTCTTCGCCAAGCTACTGGTTCTATTTCCTCAACCCTTTCATTTCCTCATTATTGTGTTGATGAACTTGATAGTTATTGTTTGAAGACTTTGACTAAAGACTTTCTCAATTTCCTCATTCTGAATTCTTCAGTCCTTTGTCTTTGGCATGCTTATCCTGTTTACACGCTACTTGTACTCTGTGTATGTTACATTTCATCATGGTGACTGTGCTACTGTTCTATTGCATGCATCTGAGTACCTTTTCCGCTACTAAGTAGTTTGTTTCTTAGGAATTTCCTCACCTAGAAATTCCTCAGTGACGAATTTGTAAAAATCGCCTATTCACCCCCCTCTAGTCGATATAATGCACTTTCAAACCCGATGAGAATGATAAACATAGACCTGTTGTTGGCATGCTTGTTGTCTGAGTTAAAATAGGAGATCATTGTTATCATTGTTTATGCGACATAGGTGCTAGCGTGAGTGCTATTACTTTCACCTTATATAAAGAAATTATGATTGACATAGCACCCGCTGAAATAGGAGACATAGATGTTACTATTAAACTTGCTAATAGAGACACCATCACACCTCTTGGGATTGTTAGAGATGTTGAAGTCTTGTGTGGGAAAATAAAATACCCTACTGATTTTCTTGTTCTTGGTTCCCCATAAGATGACTTTTGTCCCATTATCTTTGGCAGACCTTTCTTGAACATCGTTAATGCTAAAATAGATTGTGAGAAACAAACTACCGGTGTTAGTTTTGGTGATGAGTCTCATGAGTTTAATTTTTCCAAGTTTATTAGAAAGCATTATAATAAGAATTTCCTAGTAAGGATTAAATTATTGGTCTTGCTTCTATTGTTGTACCTCCTACTCTTCCTTTAGAACAATATCTGCTAGACCATGAAAATGATTTGCATATGCATGAAAGAAATGAAATAGATAAGATTTTTTTGAACAACATCCTCTACTTAAACACAATTTTCCTATTAAAACTCTAGGAGGTCCTCCTCCACCTAAAAGTGATCCTGCATTTGCGTTAAAACAGTTACCTGACACTTTGAAATATGCTTATCCGGATGAGAAAAAGATTTATCATGTTATTATTAGTGCTAACCTTTCAGAACATGAAGAAGAAAGATTATTGAAAGTTCTAAGAAAGCACCGATCTGCTTTCGGATATACTCTTGATGATCTTAAGGGCATCGGTCCCGCTCTATGCGAGCACAAGATTAATATGGAACTTGATTCTAAAACCGTTGTTGACCGCCAACGTTAGTTAAATCTGAAGATGAAAGAAGTGGTAAGAACGGAAATATTAAAACTTCTGGAAGCAGGTATAATCTATCCTATAGCTGATAGTAGATGGGTAAGTCATGTCCATTGTGCCCCTAAGAAAGGAGGTATTACTGTTGTTCCTAATGATAAGAATGAACTTATTCCACAAAGAATTGTTACAGGCTATAGAATGGTAATTGATTTTAGAAAATTAAACAAAGCAACTAGAAAAAATCATTACCCTCTGCCTTTTATTGATCAAATGCTAGAAAGATTATCTAAGCACACACATTTTTGCTTCCTTGATGGATATTCTGGTTTTTTGCAAATACCTGTTTCTCAACCTGATCAAGAAAAGACCACTTTTACTTGTCTTTTGGAACTTATGCTTATAGACGTATGCCTTTTGGTTTATGCAATGCACCTGCTACTTTTCAAAGATGTATGACTGCTATATTCTCTGACTTTTGTGAAAAGATTGTTGAGGTTTTCATGGATGACTTTTCTGTTTATGAGAAGTCTTTTGATGATTCTGTAAGCAATCTTGATCGAGTTTAGCAGAGATGTGAGCAAACAAATCTTGTCTTTAATTGGGAGAAGTTCCACTTTATGGTTAAGAAGGTATTGTTTTGGGCCATAAAATTTCTGAAAGAGGTATTGAGGTGGACAAAGCTAAGGTTGACGCAATTGAGAAAATGCCATGTCCTAAAGATATTAAAGGTATTTGTAGTTTCCTTGGTCATGCTGGTTTCTATAGGAGATTTATCAAAGACTTTTCTAAAATTTCTAGGCCTCTTACAAATCTTTTGCAAAAGGACATTCCTTTTGTTTTTGATGATGATTGTTTAGAAGCCTTTGAAACACTCAAGAAAGCCTTAATTTCTGCACCTATTGTTCAACCACCTGATTGGAAGTTGCCTTTTTAAATTATGTGTGATGCTAGTGATTATGCTATTGGTGCTGGTCTAGTTCAAGAATTGTTAAGAAACTGAATGTTATTCACTACGCAAGTAAAACTCTAGAAAGTGCACAAAGAAATTATGCTACTGCTGAAAAAGAATTTCTAGCAGTGGTGTTTGCTTGTGATAAATTTAGATTCTATATTGTAGATTCAAAAGTAATTGTCCACACTGATCATGCTGCAATAAAGTATCTTATGGAAGAGAAAGATGCCAAACCTAGGCTTATTCGATGGGTTCTCTTACTACAAGAATTTGATTTGCATATCACTGATAGAAAAGGAACGGAGAACCCTGTGGCTGATAACCTGTCTAGGTTGGAGAATCTTCTTGATGACCCCACTACCTATTGATGATAGTTTTCCCGATGAGCAATTAGCTACAATAAATGTTTCTCATAACACTCCTTGTTATGATGACTATGCTAATTATATTGTTGCTAAATTCATACCCCCTAGCTTTACATACCAACAAAAGAAAAAAATCTTCTATGATTTAAGACATTACTTTTGGGATGAACCACATCTTTATAAAGAAGGTATAGATGGTATTATTAGACGTTCTGTACCTGAGCATGAAGAGGGACAAATCCTATGGAAATGTCACTCCGAAGCCTATGGAGGACATCATGCGGGAGATAGAACTGCTCACAAGGTATTACAATAAGGGTTTTATTGGCCTACTCTCTTCAAGGATGCTCGTAAGTTTGTCTTATCTTGTGATGAATATCAAAGAATAGGTAATATCGTTAAGCGTCAAGAAATGTCTATGAATTATTCACTTGCTTTTGAACCATTTGATGTTTGGGAATTTGATTACATGGGACCTTTTCCATCCTCTAATGGGTATACTCATATTTTGGTTGCTGTTGATTATGTTACTAAGTGGGTAGAAGCTATTCCAACTTGTAGTGTTGATCACAA
The DNA here is from genome assembly GCA_021605205.1 of Aegilops longissima. Taxonomy (NCBI): domain Eukaryota; kingdom Viridiplantae; phylum Streptophyta; class Magnoliopsida; order Poales; family Poaceae; genus Aegilops; species Aegilops longissima. The sequence goes on along the minus strand of CM038681.1, from coordinate 531,872,336 downwards.
CACCTCTATTAAAATGCTTAAAGAAGTTATTTTCCCAAGGTTTGGAGTCCTTAGATATTTAATGACTGATGGTGGTTCACAGTTTATGCATGGTGCTTTCCGTAAAATGCTTACCAAGTATGATGTTAACCACATAATTGCATCACCCTATCATTCTCAGTCTAGTGGTCAAGTTGGACTTAGTAATAGAGAAATAAAATTAATTTTACAAAAGACTATCAATAGGTCCCTGAAGAATTGGTCTAGGAAATTAGATGATGCACTTTGGGCTTATAGAACAGCATATAAAAATCCTATGGGTATGTCTCCTTATAAAATGGTTTATGGAAAAGCTTGTCATTTGCCTCTTGAGTTAGAACATAAAGCTTATTGGGAAATTAAAGAACTCAACTATGATTTCAAACTTGCTGGTGAGAAGAGGTTATTTGATATTAGCTGTCGGAGTAAATGACCACGGGTAGCCTTATCGGCCCCCCATGGTATTTCAAGACATCGGGGCTGGCTGTGCCCCTCACACCTCCCGGACGAATGGCTGGCTTCTTGGGCCGGCTGGTCTAAGAGGCCGGCTGTTGGAAGACGGCTAGACGCCAGAAGACGACCACGAGGGTGCCGACTTCTAGCAGGCGGCCCATCTTCCCCTCAAAGTTTGCACCCACTTAACCACAACGGGACAGGGCATGGCTACAGTGCGGCCTGCCACCCTCGAATCCAGGGCAGGGCATGGCCACAGTGCGGGTGTACCAAGTAGACACCCCTCGCCTGGAGCGGCACTATTGCCACGCGACCCATGACATCATCTACGCTAGAGGGAGCCGTGCTCCCATGATGGGCGGTCGGTACGGCCCGCAGGCGGCGGGACCTACCTATCCGCGAGCCACCAGAAGGCGGCGAACCCCAAGCAGGCGGCAACGAGGGCGGGCCGACTCCTGGAAGGCGGCCCTCCTCCCCCTCGGGGTCTGCGCGCCATTAACCAGATAAGACGGGGTGTGGCTATAGTGAGCGCCCGCCAGGCGGCGGGACTGTAGCCACCCTCCCCCCGACAAAGCCTCTGTCATCAGGAGCAAGGCTATAGTACGAAGCAGTCAACATGGCTCACAGGCGGCGGGCCCTACCTGTCGGCCGAGTCCCCGGCAGCTGGCGGGACCCACCAAGCGGCGGGCCCTAGCAGCCGACAAAGAAGCCGGCGCCCATAGACACTAACGGTCGGGTCCTACACCCGGCAAGATTACCATTGTACCCCTGGGGGTAGGCCTATATAAATCCCCCAGGCTTCCCCATGCAAGGGGTTCAGAACCTTTACCATCCTACACACACCCATAGAAGGAGAAGTTAGGGCTAGCCTTGCTCTTCTTCATCCTGCCGAAATAGCTCAAGGAGCAATCTTGTAGCTACTCTATTGACGATAGTCATCATGCGGAGACCCCGCAGAGCAGGACTAGGGGTGTTATCTCCACAGAGAGCCCCGAATCTGGGTAAGATTCGCATGCGTATGCGCTCTCGCTCACTCCCGCTTCTAGAGCCCGGCGAAGTACTCTTGTCCCCATCCATGATAAGCCAACCCCTGACATATGTCGCTAGATATCCCCGCCATTTGGCGCCCACCATGGGGCTAGGTGCACCGTCGTCCGGAGACACGTTCTAGACGGGAACGCTCTTCCTTCCTCGTGAGCGCAGCCAGCCCGGCACGCCCGATGGCATTTGCGCTGGCGCGCTGCGCGGCGCGGAAGACGCTTGCGCCGCTAGCTGCCTCGCTGATATCATCAGCGGGATCTGCCTCTTTGACGAGCCTGCGCCCGATGCGGGAGCAGCCAGCTCCGAGAGCTGCCTCGTCGACCTCTTGGCAAGCTCCACATCGCCAACGAGCCTGCCTCCGACCTGGAGTTCGTAGGCTCTATCGACCCGCCTGTTGACATAATCATCGACGTCGACGCCCCGCCCTCTGGTGCCTTCCCTGGCAACGTGGTGATCATCGACGAACCGCTCCCCTCTGCGGACAGCAGCGCCAACACCAGCACCGTCACGGAGGTGTTGGTCACTAGACACGATGGAGCCTCTGATAGGGTCATCCAGGACCCGCTGCAGGCGGCAATGCGGGGCCTGTCCGCTCCCATAGTGTCTGGCACCGACGGCGCGACGCCGGAAACGTTTTGCTTCTCGCTCCTCGACAGTGCCAGCAAGCTGGCGGCCATGAGACGCCTCAGTGAAGCCTAACAGCGCGAGATTGACCTTGCCCTTTGCGGCACGCCGGCTGCTGGCGAACCTAGTCGCGTGGGCACGGTCCGGTAGCGCGGCGCGGCCATCGCCAGCATGCTGGCGGCTGACCGCCCAGTGTACAGCACGCCCATGGAGAATTTGCGCGCTGCCCAGGCAGCGGCAGACGAGCTGGATCACCTGGAGGGCGACGAGCGTCGCTGCATGACGGAGCACGTCCAGCAACTCCTCGACGCAGTCACTGCGTAATAAGAAGCCGACCGCCGCATGGTGGAACTCGGCTTGCAGGCCGAGAACCTCCTCCCCGTGCCGACAAAGACGGGCGACCTCACGGTCCCCGACAGGCGGTGCCCGCGATCGGCGAGATCAAGAGCCAGCTGCTAGACGCAGTCAGACGCGGTGCACCCACATCACCATCGAGCGCTACCAAGACGCCGCCCACGAGCAGTGGAACAGCGGGGCGATTGACCGCCTCCCCACCGCCTGTTGAGCACCCGACTCTCGGAGGCTGGCTAGGCCCCCGTGAAGGAGTCGGAGAGAACAACGTCCGCCACCGGATCGACCGACTGGCTCGGTCCCTGGCGGTAGAAGAAGAAGATGCAATCGGCCCGGCCTATTTCGCCCCCCACATTCACGATGAGCCCTTTCCCAAAGGGTTCTCGCTACCTTGAGATACGCCCAAGTACAACCGCTCCGTGAAGCCGGAGGATTGGCTGGTTGACTACTCCACAGCCGTTGCTGTGAAGTATGTTCTGCTCATGCTCCAGGGCACGGCCCGGACATGGCTGAACAGCCTCAAGCCATACAACATCAACAACTGGTTAGACTTCACCGATGTCTTCATCCGCAACTTCACAAGCACCTACAAGCGGCCACCCAAGCCCCGCCAGCTCTCCCTGTGTGTCCAAGGCCCGACCGAGTCCACCCGCGACTACTTGATGCGGTGGGATGAACTGCCCAACTCCTGCGAAGGGGTGCACGAGGTGCAAGCCGTAGAGTACTTAACTGCCGGGTGCCGAGTGGGCACCCTAATCAAGCACTGACTCCTCTGCGACGAGCCGACTACCCTGGATGAGCTGCTGATCATAGCGTACAAGTACGCCACTACCAACTCCTCCATGAAGTTGGAGCTCCGGGTGGATGCGTCCAGGAAGGTGCTCCCTTCGGCTCCTCAAACGCCGGCTGGTGACTCCAGTCGGTGCTAGCAGTCAAACAACAACAAGTGCAAGGCCCCGCAGCCGGCTGCCACCAGCCGGCAGGTGGGAACAATTGAAGACCAGCAGCCGGAAGGGCAGCCCGGCCCCAAGCACCAGAAGGGTGGCAAGCCTGCTTGGTTGCCCGCCTTCTCCTTCGAGCAAACCCTTGATGCTCCCTGCAAGTTCCATAGCAGCGCGAGGCCGTCCAACCACACCACTTGGAAGTGCCACTGGCTCACCCGAATTGCCAAGGGTGAAGGAGTGCCGCCTTCGCCTGCCGGCCCGCCGGCTCCGCCTCCTCAGCAGCCAGTGACCCATCCAGTCGCCGCCATCCCAGATGAATTCCCCAAAGAGCATGGAGCCTACATCGTCTTCACCAGTGTGGCCGACGACAGGCATAGACAGCGTCAGCAGCACCGTGAGGTGACTGCTATCGCCTCTGAAATCCCAGAGTTCATGCACTGGTCCGAGAGGCTCACCAGCAGGAGCTGCGCCGACCACCTGGAGGTGATGCCTTCTCCGAGTTCCTATGCCGTGGTGCGGGATGCCACCTTCTCAACAAAGAGGCGAGCTTGCCGCTGTTCCCGAGTCCTGATAGACGGAGGTAGCAGCATCAACATCCTCTACCGCGACACCCTGGAGAAGCTGTGCATCAAGGAGAAGCAGCTCGAGCCCAATCAGACTATCTTCAACGGCATTGTACCTGGCCTTTCCTGCTCTCCAATTGGCAAGATCAAGATAGACGTCCTCTTAGGAGACAAGGATCACTTCCACCGCGAGCCCATTTGGTTCGAGGTGGTCGCTGGAGAGCCCTACCATGCGCTCCTAGGCCGGCCTGCTCTAGCCAAGTTCATGGTGTTTCTGCACTGCAAACTTGTGCGAGAATCACTTATATACATGGCAAAAGGCTCTCGGCCAACATTCAACAGAGTTTGAAATAACACCCCCAGCGGGTGGAACTGTGCGAATTTAACTTGTTCGTTCGAGAAATTACAAAACAGGAAAGATAAAATGGCCGCCTAGGCCAGAGGAGCAGCAGGCAGATCAGACGGGTCGGTGGCGGCAGAGGCGCTGGGTGGTGGAGCGGCCGATTGGTGGGTCTTGGCCTGGTCGGCACTGGAAACAGTCAACACAGCATCACGCGGCCCGCTAGTCGAGGCTTGGTCAGGCTGAGGCCGACTGCTCGCTCCGCCATCCGGCGCGATGTCCTCGTCCTCTTCGTCCTCGCCCTCGTCGCTGGAGGTGATCTACTCCACCGAATCCTCCTTCGCCTCCGGGTCCAGCCCAAACCAGTTGGGCGGCACCTCAGCGCTGTCATCATCCAGCTCTGGGATGAAGACGGAGGTGTCGGCGTACTCGGCGATTGCCGCCGCACGAAGGGTGAGATCGCGACCCACCGCCTCGAGCTCCAGTCCGGCCTCCTACCGGAAGGTGGCCAGCTGGGCCAGGTCCAGCCCCGGATACCAAGTCTTGAGGAACTCCAAGGCCGTCTGAGTGCCCGCCCGAGCCGCGGCACCCTTCCAAGCCTCGAAGTGCTCGATGGCCGCCTCCAGCCAGTCGGCAGTCCAGATGGGGTGCGGGGTACTTGAAGGCCCGACCAGAGGGCGGCCAACACCTCCGCCCCAACGCGCTGCAGGCGGCGGAGTGTGCAATGAGCCAGCTGCAGACGAGCCTTGACGGCCAGAATCTGCTCGCCAAGATTGCAAGACGCGTTGGGCGGAATGTCGACACCCTCCCTCCACCGCTGGTCGCGCCGCGCCTCAATGGCCTGGCTGACGGTGACAGATTGACCGGGAAAGAATTCTGCACAAGAAGAAGAGCCAAGAAGAGTTAGAAGCCAGAAGCTGGCTCCTGCAGCAGCCAGCAGCTATATAAAAGAAGAAGCAACTTACCATCGATCATGTCCTCGATCTCGCCATAGCCGTCGGACAGGAACTTCTCCTTCTCAGCCCAGTTCGAGCGCTGAGTCTCGAACTCGGCCCTGAGGAGAGTCTCGCCATTCTTCAGCTGTTGCGCCTCCGCCTTGTGCTGCTCCACCTGGTCCGCCAGCTCCTTTGCCTGGCGATCGCACTCCCGAGCGCCGTGGCTATGCTCCTGCTCCTTGGTGTGGAGCGCGGACTCAACCTCGCCTAGGCGCTTCCATAGATCAGTGGCGGCCTCTGCCAAGACAGGGAAAAAGAAAATGTCAACACCAACCAAAGACGAGTAGTTGCCGGGAGATTCGTGTAATGCCCAGGATTCGACGTGCCAGGTGTCCTTCAGTTATTCGCCGTCTTTGCCATGTCATCATGTGCATTTCATATCATGTCATCAGGTGCATCGCATTTGCATACGTGTTTGTCTCATGCATCCGAGCATTTTCCCCGTTGTCCGTTTTGCAATCCGGCACTCCTATGTCTCCCGGCGCCCCCCTTTACCTCTTTTCATGTGAGGGTGTTAAACGTTCTCGGAATGGACCGAGGTTTGTCAAGCGGCCTTGGTATAGCACCGGTAGACCGCCTGTCAAGTTTCGTGCCATTTGGAGTCCGTTTGGTACTCCAACGGTTAACCGGGTAACCGCAAAAGCCTCTCTCTCTTTGCATCCCAACACCCCTTCCAAAGTGGCCCAAAACCCAGCAAACTCACCTCCATGCTCTCGGTCGTTCGATCACGATCGTGTGGGCAAAAACTGCACCTCATTTGGACTCTCCTAGCTCCCTCTACCTATAAATATGTGCCTCCCCGAAATTTTCGGATGAAACCCTAGCCTCCTTCTTCCTCCACACGACACGTCCGCCTGTCATGGACGCGTCCCCACAAGGCCGCTCCAGCCAACGGGGAGCGCCACGTCGCCCGCAGCTCCTCGCGCCACACCGCGCCGCCCGGCCAGGGCAGGCCCGCCCGAGGCCCGGCCGCGCCGCCGCCGCCCACACACACACGCCATGCTCCGCCCGCCGCCCGGCGCCAGCCACACACCCAGGTGCCCGTCGCCATCGCGCCTCCTCCGCCCGCCACAGCGTGCCCGTGCGCCCAGCGGCCCTCCGCGCCCGCTTCAAAGTTCTGCTGGCGCGCCGAAGCTCCGCCGGCGCGTAGCTCGGCGCCCGCCGCCCGCGACCTCGCCCTGGCTCCGGCGCCGCCAAGCCCTCGCCGCCGTCCGGTCCCTTTCCGGCCGATCCGGTGGCTAGCGGCGGATCCGCCTCCTGCCCTCTCCCGTCCTCCTCGGCCTCATCTCGCCTCGGCCGCCTCCGCGAAGTTACTCCGCGAGATCCGTCCTGCATCGATTTCCGTGCGATCCCGAGGTTGGCCCCGTTCTCACTAAGTCCTCAGTTTTTGTAATTATCATGCCATGTTTGACTTGCCGTATCTCTGCATCTGTAGCTCAGTTTCGTGCGTGTAATATGTCAAATTGTTCTTCTCGACGAGTATACCATTTCATCTCATTGCATCATTTTCATTTGAGCTCATATTGACGCCCGAAATGCTGTTAGAAGAGGGCTATGTGATGTTAGTTTCAGATACTTATCAGAACATGCACTTTTGTCATTTTTGCCATGATTGATGTGTGCATCCTATGAACTTGAGTCCTACATGTGTTTTGTAATATGCCATGCCATCTTTACAGGGGTGTATTCCATGTATTTTTGTGATCTCTGTGGTGACTAGCACAAGCATGCAAACTAGGCTTCATGATGTTGCGATTTCAGCCCTGCTCACTGATATTTTTATGCCATGTAAACTTGATGCTACCGAGAGATCCATGCTTATTTTGAGATACTTCACTAAGGATGTTTTGTTATACATGTCCTGCTCTATCCATCCATGCCCTTTTTTTAAATTATGGAGTGCCATAGCTTGAGTCAATCGAGCTCTACTTTTCCTATAAAATGTTTCCTGGCAGATTGTTTACATGTTATTCAATTTTGCCAAGGTTGTTGTTAGTGATCCATGCACCCTATGTTGTTGTTCTTACCATGTATAGCTTCTATGCCATGTCTTCTTACTGTTGGTTTCCTTGCCATGCCATGTATTGCTCTGTGGTGAGTGGTTCAAGCTCACCAACATGCCTACTTGTTATCTGTTTATGCCATGCTCCAGTTTTTGCACTAAGTCTGAATCTGTTTATGTTTTTGCTATATTCACATGCTTGCAACTGTATTTTATGATCCTTTTTGGCTTATGGTCAGTAAAGGACTTTTGTTCTATGCTTTGAGTAGATTCATTCCATGCTCTAGTTTTACTTGATAAGTTCCTGTAACATGTTGTTTGATAGCTCTAAGCATTGCAACCTGATGTTATTTCTGCAAAGTCTGAAACTGTTATTATTTGCAATCTTGCCATGTGTGTTTTAGCATGTTCTAGTGATTTCTGGAGATAGCTCAGTGTTCATGTTTTGTTGTGCTTTACCTGTAAATCATGCCCATGCCTTTTGTTTTCTTGTTGAGGTCCTGTAGCATGTTGTTTTCATGCTTGCAATATGCCTACTTGCTGTTATGGACAGATTGTTGTTATAACTTGTATAGGGTGCATGTGTTGAACCGTTGCTCCGTTTTGAGTGTGCTCTATATGAAACTTGCTTGATTTTGCATGTAGTTTCATATTATCATGTTGCATCCTTGTTTTGAGGTGTTGCTTGATGTTTGTATGCATTTTGCATCAATGCCATGTTTATCTTGTTTTGCTCATATCTTCTAGGCCGTAGCTCCGAATCTAATGAACTTTATATGTAACTTGACTAGAATTTCGTGTAGATCATCGTGGTGCATCTTAACTTGCTGTTTAACAACTTGAACATAAGTTTTATTCAGATCTGGACCAATTTCGAAATTTGCATATGAGGACTTACCGGAATTGTTCTATCTTGTTCCCGGCCTCATTTAAACTTACCTTGATGTGTTGCTCTTGTTTGCATCATCTCTTGCCATGAGTAGCTTCATGTAGCTTTGTCATGCATCATGCTTGGATGTGCATCATGTCTTGTCTATGTGTGGTGTCTTTACTTTGTTGTGTGCTTCTTCTCGATAGTTCCTGTTGCGTTGCGATCATGAGGATTCGTTCGTCTATGCTTGGTTCATCTTCGGGGCTTCATCTTCTTCATGGACTCGTTCTTCTTCCTTGCGGGATTTCAGGCAAGATGACCGTCACCCTGGATCTCACTACTATCATTGCTATGCTAGTTGCTTCGTTCTATCGCTATGCTACGCTACCTATTCACTTGCTGGTCAAGCCATCCCAATTTGCCATGTCAGCCTCTAACCTTTTGCACCCTTCCTAGCAAACCGTTGTTTGGCTATGTTACCGCTTTGCTCAGCCCCTCTTATAGCGTTGTTAGTTGCAGGTGAAGATGAAGTTTGTTCCTCGTTGGAACATGGAGATGTTGTTCCTTGTTGGAACATGTTTACTTGTTGGGATATCACAATATATATCTTATTTAATTAATGCATCTATATACTTGGTAAAGGGTGGAAGGCTCGGCCTTATGCCTGGTGTTTTGTTCCACTCTTGCCGCCCTAGTTTCCGTCATATCGGTATTATGTTCCCGGATTTTGCGTCCCTAACGCGGTCGGATGATTTATGGGACCCCCTTGACAGTTCGCTTTGAATAAGACTCCTCCAGCAAGGCCCAACATTGGTTTTACCATTTGCCTCACCACCACCTACATTTCCCTTGGGAGTAATTAACCCAAGGGTCATCTTTATACAGCCCCCCAGGCCAATGCTTGTCTAAGTTTTGGTCCAAACTAGAGCACCGTGCGGGACCATCCCTTGGCAACTTGGGTTACGTCGGTTCCTGTACGCTTCGCTTATCCGGTGTTGCCCTGAGAACGAGATATGTGCAGCTCCTATCGGGATTGTCAGCGCATCGGGCGGTCTTGCTGGTCTTGTTATATTGCTGTCGAAATGTCTTGTAGCCGGGATTCCGAGACTGATCGGGTCTTCCCGGGGAGAAGGAATATCCTTCGTTGATCGCGAGAGCTTACCATGGGCTAAGTTGGGACACCCCTGCAGGGTATAAACTTTCGAGAGCCGTGCCCGCGGTTATGTGGCAGATGGGAATTTCTTAATATCCGGTTGTAGTAAACTTGAAGCAAACTCTTCTAAAATACACCAACCGTAATGCGTAGCTCGTGAGTGTCTCTTTTCGGGGTTGATCGAGAGGAGAACACGGTTTCTGGGTTATGTCTGGCGTAAGTAGGAGTTCAGGATCACTTCTTGATCATTACTAGTTGACAACCGTTCCTTTGTTTCTCTTCTCGCTCTCATTTGCGTATGTTAGCCACCATATTATGCTTAGCCGCTGCTGCAACCTCACCACTTTACCCCTTCCTTTCCCATTTAGCTTTGCTAGTCTTGATACCCATGGTAATGGGATTGCTGAGTCCTCGTGGCTCACAGATTACTACACCACCAGTTGCAGGTACAGGTTATGCGATGATCATGACGTGAGAGCGATGTTTGCTTGTTTGGAGTCTTCTTCTGCTTCTTCGATTAGGGGATAGGTTCCAGGTCGGTAGCCTGGGCTAGCAGGGTGGATGTCGTTTGAGCTTCTGTTTATGTCTCATCCGTAGCCGGATGTTGGTCTTGTATATGATGTTGATGTATTCTTGTGGCATTTGTGCCTTATGTATGTATCCCCACTATTATGTAATGTTGATGTAACGATGTCCACCTTGCAAAAGTGTTTCAGTATGCGGGTCTATCCTTGGTGGGACCGTCGAGTTCCTTTTGGATAGGGTCGCATCTTGGGCGTGACAAGTTGGTATCAGAGCCTCGACCGACCCTAGGAGCCCCCTTGATTGATCGTGTAGTTTGGTCGTTGTTGAGTCTAGAAGAAAATTGTTTTCAGAGTCTAGTTATATCGGAGAGTAGGAATTCTTTTTACTCCTCAGCCCCTTCGTCGCTCTGGTAAGGAATCTTGACGTAGGTGTTTTGAATTACTCCTCTTCCCCTTCAAATTTTTCTTTAGGTTCACGCAGTTGGTTTTCTGGTAGTTGTTCCTCAGCTCTTTTTATCTGGTGCATTTCTCGTCAAGTCGACTCGAGCCTCTTCATCTTTGAGTTCAATCCTTAGTTGTTTTCTTTTCCACCTGCCCACCCTTCTTCTCGGAACCAGAGTCCGTAATCGAGTATCCATTCTACTCGTGCGAAGTCTTTTCTTTCTCTCCTCAATGATTTCAACTGGTGTTTTCTCTTCAAGATATTCGTCGGTTTCCCCTTCCAAGTTGCCTTTGTTTTCCCACCCTCCCACCCTTTTCTTCCCGGAGTTTGCCTCTCTCCCGACCATCTATTTCATTCGTGTGGAGTCTCTTCAGTCTTTCGTCAATTGTTTCAACCGGTGAATTTATCTTTTGTTCGTCATTCTTCATCCCTTTCTTTTTCTGGTGCACTCAATTCTAGTTTTTCGGTGTTGATCATATTCTTTTCCTTCGAAGTGTTCTCTTTGCTCATTCGCCTCTCGCCATTCAATCATTCCGGAGTTCGGAAGACATCTCAGGAGATTCGTCTGTGTTCCAATTAATTCGAGGTTGTCACCTCATTCAAATATTTAATTGTTCTGGTGCATCATCTATCTCTTCAACAGTCCTTTTCAACGGTGTTTCTTTTAGTGGGCCCTAACCCACAGGTCTTTTCCCAGGATCTTACCTGACTCTTCTACTTCCCCGGAGTTATTATCAATTCTTTTCAAGTTTGACGTAAGAATGGATCCCATCAGTCACATGCCTTCTCCAATATCTCGTTCATATTCTTTTCATTGTTGGCTCAACCTTTTCGGTTTTTTTTCATTCTTCCGGAGTACCTCATTAATTTTTGGTGATGTTTATCGTCGTCCTTGAAAACCGAAGTAGAGTTTTCCCTAAATCTTGTCCGTTCTCCCGAAGATTTGTAGTGCTAGCTCGATGTTATCCTATCAATTTGTTTCCAGTTGTGCAATTCTTTTCATCCATCCGGAGTATGTCAGGAGTTGTTTTTCGGAGGCCATCGTTCCAGAAGAATTCTTCGTCCTCACATTTCAGCTACCGTTATCCAGTTATCCCGGTGCTTCGTTCAAGTGTTCTTTAATCAGCTCATGATCTCTTTGTTCTTTTACATCTAAATTCCCTCTAGCATATTTGTTCTTCTAACTCTTCCCGGTGATTCATTCTCTTCGTCAGTCATTTCCGAATACTTACGGTGGTTCGTTCAAGATTATTTTTCCTTCATTATCATTTTTAATTCATTCGTTCTTTCCAATCCTACCGGTGGTTCATGAAGACCTTCTCAAGTTTGCGATATGTCACATCTCAATCCTTTTCAAGAAGAATAAGTAGTGTGCAAATCCATTGCTTGTCATCAATTTAATTTGATGAAGGATAAGCATACAATAAATCTTATTCTTCTTTCATCCAAGTGAGTAATCCCTTCCTTCGGAGTTTGTTCTTGATGAATAAATTCTAGTTCCAGATGCTTTCATCTTTTCTTTTCCGGAGTTCAGAAATTTACTCGACCATCTCGTCGGAACCTCCGTCTAAATCATCACAATGCTCATCTTATTCTTTCATCCTTCAATTTTATCTCGTCATCCTTTTGTCACCGGAGTTCTTCACGGTGGTTCTTCATGATTTAATTCATTCTTCAAGTGTTCATCAAGATTCCTTTGGAGGAATTCAAGTACCTTTTCTTCTTGCATCTCGAAGTGCAATTAAATCTCCGTATTCTTTTGAAGTGGAGTTTTGCATCTCTTCGTTCTTCTCAGCTATTCAATTTTTTTTTTCCGCTTGTGGTCGGTTATCACCTTACAATTTTGAAATGTTTTCCATAAGTCCACATCAAGCTTATTCTTTCGTTGTTGATTTTCTCAACAACTCCGTTCAACCTTTCCTTCTAAGTTCTTTTCATTCCACTCTTTCAATTCTTCCGGAGGCATTGCGTTGTTTATCTCGTCAAGTGTCATTCCATCTTCTGAAGCTCATGTTCTATTCTTTCCTTGTTCAACCGGTGTGCTGCATAAATCCTTTCAGTCTTATTCGTTTCTTTTCTCATTCTAACCACTCCGGTTAGAACGAGTGGTTTCATAGTCTATCTGATTCCGTGAGCTTTCGATTCTCGTCATTCTCGTCGTTCCTCTCTTTTTCTCGAGTGCTCTCGATTCTTTGCTTCTTCTCTTGAGTTCTTGTTTCACATCATCCTTTTTCCCTTCCGTCTCGGTCCTAAGATCTCGGGACGAGATCTCTTGTTAGTGGAGGAGTGTTGTAACGCCCCGGATTCGATGCGCCAGGTGTCCTTCAGTTATTCGCCGTCTTTGCCATGTCATCATCTGCATTTCATATCATGTCATCATATGCATCGCATTTGCATACGTGTTCGTCTCATGCATCCGAGCATTTTCCCCGTTGTCCGTTTTGCAATCCGGCACTCCTATGTCTCCCGGCGCCCCCCTTTACCTCTTTCCATGTGCGGGTGTTAAACGTTCTCGGAATGGACCGAGGTTTGTCAAGCGGCCTTGGTATAACACCGGTAGACCGCCTGTCAAGTTTCGTGCCATTTGGAGTCCGTTTGGTACTCCAACGGTTAACCGGGTAACCGCAAAATCCCCTCTCTCTTTGCAGCCCAACACCCCTTCCAAAGTGGCCCAAAACCCAGCAAACTCCCCTCCATCTCTCGGCCGTTCGATCACGATCGTGTGGGCGAAAACCGCACCTCATTTGGACTCTCCTAGCTGCCTCTACCTATAAATATGTGCCTCCCCCGAAATTTTCGCGGATGAAACCCTAGCCTCCTTCTTCCTCCGCGCGCCGGACACGTCCGCCCGTCGCCGGACGCGTCCGCCCGCCGCTCTCCAGCCAACGGGGGCGCCATGTCGCCCAGCAGCTCCTCGCGCCATCGCGCCCGCCTGCCCAGGTAGGCCCGCCCAGGCCAGCCACGCCCGCCTCCCCAGCGCGCCACTTCCACACCGCCAGCGCCCGCCCCGCCACAGCTGCCGCCCGCCAGCGACCCGCCCGCCCGGCGCCCGGCCGCTCACCGCCACAGGCGTGCCCGTGCGCCTCGCGCCCGCCTCCACCCGGCGCGACCTCCACCGCCGCCCGCGCCTCCGCCCCCCGCCCCCTTGTTCTGCTGGTGCCGCTGAGCTCCGCCGGGCGCAGCTCAGCTTCACCCGCCCCCGCGACCTCGCTGGGCTCGGCGCCGCCACACCCTCGCCATTGTCCGGTCCCGCTCCGGCCGGATCCGGTGGCCAGGCGGACGGATCCGCCTCCCCGGCCCTCTCCCCGTCCTCCTCCGGCCTCATCCTCGCCTCTGGCCGGCCTTCGGCGAGTTCCTCCGGCGAGATCCGTCCTGCATCGATTTCCGTGCGATCCCGAGGTTGCCCCCGTTCTCACTAAGTCCCCAGTTTTTGTAATTATCATGCCATGTTTGACCTGCCGTATCTCTGCATCTGTAGCTCCGTTTCGTGCGTGTAATATGTCAAATTGTTTGTTTCGACGAGTAAATCATTTCATCTCATTGCATCATTTTCATTTGAGCTCATCTTGACGCCCGAAATGCTGTTAGAAGAGGGCTATGTGATGTTAGTTTCAGATTCTTATCAGAACATGCACTTCTGTCATTTTTGCCATGATTGATGTGTGCATCCTATGAACTTGAGTCCTACATGTGTTTTGTAATATGCCATGCCATCTTTACAGGGGTGTATGCCATGTATTTTTGTGATCTCTGTGGTGACTAGCACAAGCATGCAAACTAGGCTTCATGATGTTGCTGATTTCAGCCCTGCTCACTGCGATATTTTTATGCCATGTAAACTTGATGCTACCGAGAGATCCATGCTTATTTTGAGATACTTCACTAAGGATGTTTTGTTATACATGTCTTTCTCTATCCATCCATGCCCTTGTTTGCAATTATGGAGTGCCACAGCTTGAGTCAATCGAGCTCTACTTTTGCTATAAAATGTTTCCTGGCAGATTGTTTACATGTTATTCAGTTTTGCCAAGGTTGTTGTTAGTGATCCATGCACCCTATGTTGTTGTTCTTACCATTTATAGCTTCTATGCCATGTCTTCTTACTGTTGGTTGCCTTGCCATGCCATGTATTGCTCTGTGGTGAGTGGTTCAAGCTCACCAACATGCCTACTTGTTATCTGTTTATGCCATGCTCCAGTTTTTGCACCAAGTCTGAATCTGTTTATGTTTTTGCTATATTCACATACTTGCAACTGTATTTTATGATCCTTTTTGGCTTATGGTCAGTAAAGGACTTTTGTTCTATGCTTTGAGTAGATTCATTCCATGCTCCAGTTTGACTTGATAAGTTCCTGTAACATGTTGTTTGATAGCTCTAAACATTGCAACCTGATGTTATTTCTGCAAAGTCTGAAACTGTTATTATTTGCAATCTTGCCATGTGTGCTTGAGCATGTTCTAGTGATTTCTGGAGATAGCTCAGTGTTCATGTTTTGTTGTGCTTTACCTGTACATCATGCCCATGCCTTTTGTTTTCTTGTTGAGGTCCTGTAGCATGTTGTTTTCGTGCTTGCAATATGCCTACTTGCTGTTATGGACAGATTGTTGTTATAACTTGTATAGGGTGCATGTGTTGAACCGTTGCTCCGTTTTGAGTGTGCTCTATATGAAACTTGCTTGATTTTGCGTATAGTTCCATATTATCATGTTGCATCCTTGTTTTGAGGTGTTGCTTGATGTTTGTATGCATTTTGCATCAATGTCATGTTTATCTTGTTTTGCTCATATCTTCTAGGCGTAGTCTCGAATCTAATGAACTTTATATGTAACTTGACTAGAATTTCGTGTAGATCATCGTGGTGCATCTTAACTTGCTGTTTAACAACTTGAACATAAGGTTTATTCAGATCTGGACCAATTTCGAAATTTGCATATGAGGACTTACCGGAATTGTTCTATGTTGTTCCCGGCCTCATTTAAACTTGCCTTGATGTGTTGCTCTTGTTTGCATCATCTCTTGCCATGAGTAGCTTTATGTATCTTCGTCATGCATCATGCTTGGATGTGCATCATTTCTTGTCTATGTGTGGTGTGTTTACTTTGTTGTGTGCTTCTTCTCGATAGTTCCTGTTGCGTTGCGATCGTGAGGATTCGTTCGTCTACGCTTGGTTCATCTTCGTGGCTTCATATTCTTCATGGACTCGTTCTTCTTCCTTGCGGGATTTCAGGCAAGATGACCGTCACCCTGGATCTCACTACTATCATTGCTATGCTAGTTGCTTCGTTCTATCGCTATGCTGCGCTACCTATTCACTTGCTGGTCAAGCCATCCCAATTTGCCATGTCAGCCTCTAACCTTTTGCACCCTTCCTAGCAAACCGTTGTTTGGCTATGTTACCGCTTTGCTCAGCCCCTCTTATAGCGTTGTTAGTTGCAGGTGAAGATGAAGTTTGTTCTTCGTTGGAACATGGAGATGTTGTTCCTTGTTGGAACATGTTTACTTGTTGGGATATCACAATATATATCTTATTTAATTAATGCATCTATATACTTGGTAAAGGGTGGAAGGCTCGGCCTTATGCCTGGTGTTTTGTTCCACTCTTGCCGCCCTAGTTTCCGTCATATCGGTATTATGTTCCCGGATTTTGCGTCCCTAACGCGGTCGGGTGATTTATGGGACCCCTTTGACAGTTCGCTTTGAATAAGACTCCTCCAGCAAGACCCAACATTGGTTTTACCATTTGCCTCACCACCACCTACATTTCCCTTGGGAGTAATTAACCCAAGGGTCATCTTTATACAGCCCCCCGGGCCAATTCTTGTCTAAGTGTTGGTCCAAACTAGAGCACCGTGCGGGACCATCCCTTGGCAACTTGGGTTACGTCGGTTCCTGTACGCTTCGCTTATCCGGTGTTGCCCTGAGAATGAGATATGTGCAGCTCCTATCGGGATTGTCGGCGCATCGGCGGTCTTGCTGGTCTTGTTTTATTGCTGTCGAAATGTCTTGTAGCCGGGATTCCGAGACTGATCGGGTCTTCCCGGGGAGAAGGAATATCCTTCGTTGATCGCGAGAGCTTATCATGGGTTAAGTTGGGACACCCCTGCAGGGTATAAACTTTCGAGAGCCGTGCCCGCGGTTATGTGGCAGATGGGAATTTGTTAATATCCGGTTGTAGTAAACTTGAAGCAAACTCTTCTAAAATACACCAACCGTGTGCGTAACCGTGAGTGTCCCTTTTCGGGGTTGATCGAGAGGAGAACACGGTTTCTAGGTTATGTCTTGCGTAAGTAGGAGTTCAGGATCACTTCTTGATCATTACTAGTTGACGACCGTTCCTTTGTTTCTCTTCTCGCTCTCATTTGCGTATGTTAGCCACCATATTATGCTTAGCGGCTGCTGCAACCTCACAACTTTACCCCTTCCTTTCCCATTTAGCTTTGCTAGTCTTGATACCCATGGTAATGGGATTGCTGAGTCCTCGTGGCTCACAGATTACTACACCACCAGTTGCAGGTACAGGTTATGCGATGATCATGACATGAGAGTGATGTTTGCTTGTTTGGAGTCTTCTTCTGCTTCTTCGATCAGGGGATAGGTTCCAGGTCGGCAGCCTAGGCTAGCAGGGTGGATGTCGTTTGAGCTTCTGTTTATGTTTCATCCGTAGCCGGATGTTGGTCTTGTATATGATGTTGATGTATTCTTGTGGCATTTGTGCCTTATGTATGTATCCCCACTATTATGTAATGTTGATGTAACGATATCCACCTTGCAAAAGCGTTTCAATATGCGGGTCTATCCTTGGTGGGACCGTCGAGTTCCTTTTGGATAGGGTCGCATCTTGGGCGTGACAATTCGGCCCGACTGCTGAGCAGTTGGCCCGAATCTCGAGGGCTATACCCAGCCGGTGCGCTAATGCGCCCCCGCCAGAAAGAAGACGGAATGCTTACCCCAGCTCTGATTCAGGTCAGTGGTCCGCTAGGCCAGCTCCTGGTTCTGGGAGTTGTAGGCGGCCACACAGAGGTTGTGGCAGTCATGCAACAATGGCCACGGAAGAAAGAATATCTTAGCACTCGGAGCACACCTTGAAGTTCTGAGCCACCTGCTCAGCAGCCGGCCCGGAACTCGGGGTCTACACCCAGTGGGTGCGCTGGCGCGCCCCCACGGAAGATCACAAGAATTTAAACAAGAAGTAAATAGCGTACCCGGACGGCCGTCCGCGTTGCAAAAAACTCCTGCCTAGATTGTTGGAGAGCGGCGCCTTGGGTGTTGAACTGGGCCTGGACGTCCTGCACGACCATGTTCAGAACAGCCAAGCCATCCCCAGACGTCCAGTCCGGAGGGGCGGCACTGGTGGCATCGGTGTCGAGCGCCGACGAGCTCGAGGCCCCGACCTCCATCGGCCTTGGCGCTGAGGCCGCCTTCACCGGGCGCGGGCGTGCTGGAACACGGACCGTGGGAGTCAGGCCCATCACCAACTCGCTGCCAGATGGCGGCATCGGCGGCGCTTCAGGCCGGCTACCCTGCGCGTCAGCAGTCGGCACGCGCGGAGGTACCTCTGCCTCCGAGACGATGGGGTCCCCTCCCCTTTCCAGGGTTGGCTGGTCGACACCAGCCCCTCCAGTCGGCGCCTGGCCCTCCAGCACCACCGGCTCCGCAGATTAAGGACTGGTGGACTCTGGAGCCCGGCTGCGGGACGCCCCCTCCTCACGCGCCTTGGCGGCCGCGTCTGCCTGCTCCTTGTCTATCGCGTCGGCTTGTGCCTTGGCCGCCGCGTCGGCCTCCGCTCGTGCCGCCTCGGCCACCTCCACCTTTTCCCGGGCCGCGGCTTCCCGCTCCTCTTGCGCCTCCCACGCATTCTTCTCCGTTGCCTCCCGGAGGGCAGCGAGCGGGTCCATGTGACGGGGGTCTGCGGAACCGTCTGCCGCTCCAATCACCAAGCCGGATGGGGCTCGCGATACAGAGAGCGGAGCTCTAACACTGAAGAAAAAGGAAATAAGAAGAAAAGCAAATGCAAAACAAAATGCGAGAAAGATCAGGACGCTTAGGCGGACACAAGGGGGCGCTGCTTTGGGCCCTTCTGGAAGAGGGCCGCTTTTGCGGCCTCTTGCCGCTTGGTCGCGGCGGCCGAGGTCTTGTTCTTCTTAGGCCGACTGCCGAACAACCCGGCATCGGCCGGACGCTTCGGCGCGCCGCCTACTGCAATCGGCGCAGCCGAGGAGCCGACCCCTGTCCTGTCAGCGCCAAGGGCGCGACGCGGCTCGTCGTCGTCCAACCAGTCCCCGAGGACGCCCGCCGCGGAGCCGCCTGCTCCATCGCCGCCGCCTCCTGTGGCATCGTCCTCCTCCAAAGCGGCTGATGGAGTCCTGGATTAAGGGGTCCTCAGGGCGTCCGGACTATGGTACGTGGGCCGGACTAATGGGTTGTGAAGATACAAGATTGAAGACTCTCTCCTGTGTCCGGATGGGACTCTCCTTGGCGTGGAAGGCAAGCTTGGTGCCCTCATATGAAGATTCCTTTCTCTGTAACCGACTTTTTACAAACCTAGTCCTCTCCGGTGTCTATATAAACTAGAGGGCTTAGTCCGTAGAGGCAATCATAATCATAGTCTTACAGGCTAGTTTTTTGGGGTTTTAGCCATTACGATCTCGAGGTAGATCAACTCTTGTAATACTCATATTCATCAAGATCAATCAAACAGGAAGTAGGGTATTACCTCCATAGAGAGGGCCCAAACCTGGGTAAACATTGTGTCCCCCGTATCCTGTTACCATCAACCTTAGACACACAGTTCGGGACCCCTACCCGAGATCCGCCGGTTTTGACACCGACATTGGTGCTTTCATTGAGAGTTACGCTGTGACGTCAAAGACAGGATTGATGGCTCACCTTTTTATTAAGGACAGTGTTACCTCCGAAGGAGTACTGACCCCAGGCCAAACCCTCCGGCTGGGCGGCTTTACCATGACCGCCCGTTCGGCCGTTAAGCCGATGATGACTTCTCAGTAATCGCAAATCCCCTCCGTGTTGACTCCGAATACTCCAAGCAGATGGATTCGGTGGAGTTGTCGTCTTTGAACAAGCTCCTAGATCACATCGCCGCCTTGGGGGTTGCTACAGACTACGATCGGCTTGTGCTTAAACCTGACAAGAGAGAAATTAAACCTCCATCGATCACTCGCCAGATAGCGGTAGTAGAGGAGCAAGACGACAACTCTTCCTCTATACCGAGGATGAACTATGTTCGAATCTCCGAGCTCGGAGAGCCGGATACCTGCCTTCGGAAAGATACGCCCCGCCCTCCGAACCTAGAATCGGACGACGAGCCTGAAAAATCAGTTGATATCCCGGAGCCCAAGCTATTAAGTTCGGAAGTTTTTCAAACTCCGGATCCCAAATCGGGTCAGGGTTCGGATCTAAATCCACCCACCCGCCGAGATATAAACGATATCATGCTCACGCGACAGCAGTCTAAGGAAACATTCCACCACTTTTGTGCCAGATTCCTCCTTGTCAAAGACAAGATTAAAGATAATCTCAGTATTCAGCAACAATTGCACGGTCGAAGGAATCCTCAACACCATCAACCGTCGTCGCATATTACACTTCGCTGACTTGGCAACCATAGTACAGAAGTACTGCACAATGGAAAGCACCTGGAAAACCCAGGCAGCTCGCTGGGAACCACCTGTCTCCACTCAAACCCCCGTCCGAACAAAAAGGATGCACCCTCGTGGGGTGCCCGACCCAACAGTAAAGAAATCTAAGCCAATTACGGGGCGCGGAACCGTTATGGAGGGATGGCTCGATAGGCCGTGCAAAATACATACAATACCGGATACCATACCAACCCACAACCTTAGAGCATGTTGGATACTCCGGCAAGTGGCAAAGAGCGGCGAGGAACTCCTCACTAGAAATACCTCGGATCAACACCCCCCGGAAGACGACGACCTCAGAGTATTGACGGTCTTCGAAACCTTCACTTCAAATAACAGGCGCAAAAGGGCACTTCGCGACCTCGCCGAATTCTGCCAAGTCGCAGCAATAAACCCCTGGAACGACACGGCCATAACTTTCAACGCCGGTGACAAACCAAAATTTAGGACAGTCCGGGCACCAGCCGCCTTGGTCCTTAGTCCAACCGTGGACGCCTTTCGGCTTACCAAAGTGCTCATGGACGGCGGCAACGGATTAAACCTCATCTACGAGAACACACTCAACAAGATGGAAATAGACAGGAGCCGCATCGAGCAAAGTAGGACGACCTTACGAGGAATTATTCCCAGTCGGGAGGCGCGATGTGCGAGAAAAATCACACTCGAGATGGTATTCAGCACGCCGGAGAATTATCAGTCCGAGGAAATAACCTTCCAAGTGGCCCCTTTCAATAGTGGATATCATGCCCTATTGGGGCGAGATGCATTTACACGCTTCCAAGCTATACCTCACTATGGGTACATAAAGCTCAAGATGCCCGGGCCCAATGGTATAATCACTCTTGCCAGTGATCCAGACATAGCACTCCGCGCCGAAAATAAAACCGCATCCCTGGCCCTCTAGGCATTTTGCGAAGCCCTCGCGGCCGAAGAATTAACCGCACTACGCTCCACGGTGGATAGGAACGATGTAATACTGGGCAAGCGACCCAAATCCACCTCCTTTAAACTAGCAGATGAAATAGTCAAATTTCAAGTCCACCCAACGGACCCCAAGAAGACAGCATCCATCGGGGCACAGCTGGACCCAACGGTTGACGCCGCGCTACGAGAGTTCTTGCGTGAGAATTGGGACAATTTCGCCTGGCACCCTTCTGATATGCCAGGAATCCCACACAGGTTGGCTGAACACAGCCTCAATATATTGAAGGGATATAAACCGGTCAAGAAAACACTGCTGCGCTTTTCCGAACCCAAATGTCAGCTATGCGGGAGGTGCTAGCCAAGTTAATCGAAATCGGATTCATTAGAGAGATAAAACACCCAGACTGGCTAGGAAACCTGGTGATGGTGCCAAAGAAGGATAAATCCTGGCGCTTGTGAGTCGATTTCAAAGACCTTAATAAGGCCTGCCCTAAGGATCCCTTCCCCTCCCCCGCATCAACCTGATTATCGATGCTACCGCAGGACACGACTCACTTTGTTTCCTCGATGCATATTCCGGATACCATCAAATCAAAATGAAGGAGTCCGACCAAGCCGCAACGACATTCATTATGCCATATGGGCCATTCTGCTTCAACACTATGCCCTTCGGGCTCAAAAACGCCGGGGCCACCTACCAACGCATGATTCAAACATGCCTGAAGAAACAGATCAGCAAGACAGTTGAAGCGTACGTGGATGACATCGTCAACAAAACTAGGCACGTCGAGTCATTGATAGACGATCTACGTCTCACGTTCGACAACCTCCGTACATATGACCTCAAGCTCAATCCGGAAAAGTGTGTTTTCGGTGTTCCCGCTGGAAAACTGCTGGGCTTCATCGTCTCCAGTAGAGGAACTGAGGAAAATCCAGCCAAAATCCGAGCTTTGTCACAATTGGCTACACCAACAGACCTTAAACAGGTCCAAAAACTAGTCGGATGTGTGGCAGCTTGAAGCCGCTTTATCTCCATATTAGGAGAAAAAGCATTGCCACTTTATCGCCTTCTCCGACGCACCGACCACTTTGAGTGGACGGAGGCGGCAACGGCCCGACTGGAAGAAATAAAGGCCCTTTTAGGGAGCAACCCAATCCTGGCCGCACCAAACATCGGTGAACCCATGTTATTATACATATCGGCAACACACCAGGTGGTGAGTGTCGTGCTGGTCGTCGAGCGGGAGCAGGACGGACACAAGTTCCCGCTCCAGAAACCAGTATACTACATATCCACCGTTCTCACACCATGCAAATCCCGATACCCTCATTACCAAAAGATAGCATACGTTGTCTTGATGGCATCCCGAAAGCTGCAACACTACTTTCAAGAGTGCTCGATCACGGTGGCTTCCGAGGTACCACTCAACAACATAATAAACAACCGCGATGCCACAGGCCGGATTGCCAAGTGGGCCATTGAGCTCCTTCCATTCGACATAACATACAAACTGCGCTGAGCCATTAAATCCCAAGTACTGGCTGACTTCGTCGCCGAATGGATAGAGGCCGAACTCCCTAAAGAGTACAACACATATTCCAACTGGGTTATGCACTTCGATGGTTCCAAAATGCTGGCGGGATTAGGGGCGGGCGTTGTCTTAACGTCGCCCACTAGAGACGCAGTTCAGTACGTACTCCAAATATTATACACAGACTCCAACAATGCAGCCGAATACGAGGCCTTATTACATGGTCTTTGGATGGCTGCCTCCATGGGCATACAACGCCTGAAAGTGCGCGGGGACTCAAACCTCGCAATATCTCAAATAAATGGAGATTTCGATGCCAAAGATCCGAAGATGGCAGCTTACCGTAATGCTGTCCTCAAAAAGTCAGCTCGGTTCGAGGGGCTCGAGTTTCATCATGTGGCTCGAGAAAGCAATCAAGCGGCGGATGTCCTTGCTCGTATCGGCGCCAAGAATGACCCCTTCCCACCTAACATCTTTCTGGAAAGGCTTTTCAAGCCATCCGTGGTGTGGCAAGGGGAGAGCAGCAACACCAGTCCGGATCCGACCATAACCCCGGATTCCGAACACACCGATATCATCGGGGGCTCAGCCACCGAAATAACATCTTCGGCCCATCTTATCATGGCAGTCATTACCCCATGGACCAAACCCTTCTTGGCCTACCTTAATAGGCGAGAACTCCCTGAGGATCAGAATGAGGCTCGCAGCATTGTCAGGCGCTCGAAAGCCTACAAGGTTCACGACGGAGAACTCTACAAGAAAAGCGCTACCGGAGTACTTCAAAGATGTATCTCTGAGGAAGAGGGGCGGTAGCTCTTGGCTGAAATTCATGCCGGTCTTGGTGGTCACTACGCCGCGTCTCGGGCCCTTGTAGGCAAGGCCTTTCGTATAGGTTTCTATTGGCCGACGGCCCGAGCAGATGCACAGGACCTTGTCCAACGTTGCGTCGGATGCCAGCTTTTCGCCAACCAAAGCCATATGCCACCCACTGCTCCACAAACAATCCCCATCACTTGGCCTTTCACGGTCTGGGGGCTCGATATGGTCGGACCCCTTAAAGGAGGAAGCCATAAGAAAAAGTATCTGCTGGTCATGGTGGATAAGTTCACTAAGTGGATAGAGGCCAAACCAGTTAAAACGGCCGAAGCCGGACCAGTGATAGAATTCATATCTAGTGTAGTGCACCATTATGGTGTTCCACACAGCATCATCACCGATAACGGCTCCAATTTCACAGCCGATGAGGTGAAAACCTGATGTGCTAATCTGGGCATTAAGCTCGATTACGCCTCTGTCTATCACCCGCAAACAAACGGTCAATTCGAACGAGCCAATGGTCTTATTATGAGCGGCATTAAGCCCAGACTAGTGCGGTCTTTGAAAGAATCAGACATGCACTGGGTTGAGGAGCTCGACTCCATACTCTTGGGGCTGCGGACCACGCCCAATCGCACTACCGGATATACACCTTTCTTCGTGGTGTACAGCGAGAGGCTGTGTTACCCTGAGACATTATTCATGACTCACCTCGATTGCGCTTGTACGAAGAGAGAGAGGCCGAGCTTGCTCGGTAGGACAACCTAGATGCCCTGGAGGAGGAGCGCGATGTTGCAAAAGCCCGTTCCGCATTTTATCAACAACAGGCCCGCAGATACCAAAGAAGAGAAGTGCGGGCCAAGACTTATAATGTTGGCGAACTCGTTCTACGCTTGCCGGAGAAGAAAAAGGACAAACTCAAGCCCAAGTGGGAGGGTCCCTTCATCATTGACGAAGTTCTCACTTGAGGAGTGTACCGCCTACGTGATGCATCAGACAATCGCCTAGAGCCGAACTCCTGGAACGCGGCCAGACTCTGGAGATTCTATACCTAGCGCCGAACTCTTTGTTCGTCTCCTTCTCCCTATTGTTTCCATTATTTTTCCTCTCTTTTCGCTTTTTATTTTTTTAGCCTTAAAGCTTTCGTGCGGCTAAACCGTGCACCTATGACGTACACATGCTCAAATATGTACGTCCATTATACATGGGGGCTTCTTGGACAGAAGCTTACTATTGTTATTTTCCGAGCATCAAGCTCATCACATATGCGGTTTTTCCTTGTATGTACCTTTTCTTCGCCATTATATGCATCGATATGACTTAAGTTTTGGCCAAGCCGGGTTGCCTGGCTCTTGTGCTTATGCCCTATGTTCTCGTTAGTTCGGCTAGGGCATAAAGGGAGCACCTCTGTGATTGTTACTGGCGGGTCATTCGGATGTGTACCACAGACTGGGTGAAGCCGAAAGCTAGCGTTCTTAAGGGAATATTCGGTCGGCGGACTAAAGATGTTTTTACATTCATTCCACTATGAACCCCCAGATGTTACGTATACTGCGATTTTTTCAATCACAGTTCGGACATGCACATTAAAGCATGTACACCCAGGGAAAGGAACCCTTAACGGAACTATTCTATCTGGAAGATGTTTCTTACAATCACAATGTAATATAACATAGCTATCCAGATACAACTTGTCTGTTCAAGCAACTATGACCCCTACGCCTAGTTTCCACGCATACACTGGTCTATTTTGCTGCCCAGGTATTCGAAAACACTCCGCACCTTCGGGTCCAGAGGTTGAAGCGAAAAGGTCTTCCATGACTATCGTTTTACAATCCGGCTAGGGACAAACATGTCAAGGAAAGTACATAGTCACTTGGACTCAAAAATTTCCTCCTCTATACCGTCTAATAGGTTGTCTACTTACAATCCTGTTGGGAATATTTGGCGGCTACTTCTACTTGGTCATATACCAAATTAACGGGAATTTCTTCCCCATCTGACCCTAGAGGTCCGATCCGGGCCATATGATTTGGATCAAGCTTGGTATACCGTGTTTTCACCATGGCCCAGGCCTCTCACGCACCTTCCCGGCAGGCCGATATCTTCCATAATCGGAAATGCCGCTGCGCTCCCTTGAATAGTTGTACAAGCTCCTCCGTACTTCCTGGAGGGGAGGCGAATGGCCATAAGGCCTTGGCAACACTTCGCATCGCCTGCCGAGCTTGCTCATGCATTTGCGACAGCTCTTGTAGAAGATCGCCCAAAGATCCGGACATCTCCTCTTCGGGACGGCCAGTCAGCATACCTACAGACATAACTCTGTCAGTTCCTTTCCTCGCCAAATTACATGGAGGTAAGTTTGAACACATACTAAATATGCCGCCTCGCAGCCTCTTATTTTCCTTCACGGAGTCAGCCAGCTGGGCCTGCACATCTTTCAGTTCTTCGCCTAGCTGGGTGTTGGAATACTGGAGTTTGTTTTTCTCCTCCCTGACCCGTGTCAGTATACGTTCTCCCGTGGCCCGTTGCCTTTTGGCTTCTTGTTCACACGCTTGCGCGACTTCTAGTGCCTCCTTCAGTTTATCTGACGATCATGCCATGGGATATGCAACACCATTAGCATTACTGGTATATAGTTATATTTTCTCGATGGAGGGGAATATTACCAGGCGATGCCTTCTTGGATTGTTCTAGTTGGACGGTAGCGGCATTTAGCTCGGTCCGACACTTTTCCAGTTCTTGGGACAACATTTTGTTCCTCTCCGTAAGCACCTGGTTATACAATGATCCTTAAATCAGTGGTATCAACTGCTTCAAGTCTCGGGGGCTACTGGTATATAATTATCATATTTGGACAATGTAAACTTACCCGCATATCTTTAAAATGCTGGTTTGTGGCTCTGTTAAGCCCGTCTCGAGCAGCTCAGATGTATGCATCAGCCGAGCTGAAGGCATTGAATGCATCTTTTGTAAAGCTGGGGTCGTGTAGAGCGGCCCTCCGGCGCCGATGATTCATGGCGCTCTCCACTTCCGAGTTTGTGACGGATACATCATCTGAATCCTCTACCAAAGGACAATCCGGCCTCACTCCCGTATCAGCCCCCATCTTTACGACAGGGTCTGGAACCTGGCTGTCGGGAGTATGACTGGCAGGACCCCCGGACATAGTCCGGCGAACACTATTCCTGATAAGGCACAAGAGGAAAATGTCACATTTGGATGTGACCGGCAAGGGGCATATTTAAAAGCCATACCTGTTCGATGAAGGCTCGGCCGTGTCTTTGTTTGCTTTCCTCTTCGAAGGCTTGCCCGGCATGGGCGCCGCTCTCTTTGGAGTTGCCTCTGGTGTAGCATGGTGCGCCGAACGCCTCCCCTTTGGAGCACGAGACAGTGCGGTGGGTAAGGCAGGATGAGGAAGCTCTTTCGGAGGAGATGTCTCCTGATTACTTTCATGTGAGGCAGGGAGAAGACCAGGATAGTCGGTGGTGATGGCCACTTCCGTGCCGTCATAGCTCGCCTGGTAGAACACCCCATCCTCGAGCAGCACGAATATGTCCGGATCCTCTTCTAATCCGGGGTCAAGGTCCCGGTTGTGGTCCTCTGGCCGTGGGGCGGGGTTGTGGAGCCCCTTGGTGATCTTTTGCCATTCCTGTTACAAATGTACGGATTAATGTTCATTAAAAGTGACTCGGGGAGTAGAATGAGCAGAGCAGTGGGATTGGAACTCACCCAGCTAGGAGGATTGTACATGGAAAATCCATCTCTGCGCTTAGTATGAATGAACTCCTCTTCCTCCCCTTTGAATAGTTCGACCAATATTTTGGTCAAAGCGGCGGGGGTGTCCAGACCCTTCCGACCGCAACGGGAGGCGTCATCTTCCCCATTATAGTGCCACATGGGAAGCCCTCTGTATTGGAGTGGCTGAACCCCTCGTACTATGGAAGTCGACATTACCTCGAGTATTGATAATCCAGACTGGGCAAGCGTCTTTATCTTGCTCATCAGTTGACGGACTTCTGCACGATCTTCCTCCTCGAGGCTTCGAGGGCGCCAGCTGTGGTGTTTCTTCAACGGAACACTTGTAAATTCGGGAAGACCCATTCGGACTGGGTCAGTAAGGGCGACGTCCTTGATATATAACCATTCGTAAGGCCACTCTTCAGATGCCTTCTTCGGTGTGCCGGACAGGTATCCAGTCCCTGGGATGCGCCATACCTCGGCTCCGCCCACTTCAAATATTGATCCCTCTTGGTTATGAGGGACGAGGCAGAATAGCTTCCTCCACAATTCAAAATGGGCCTCACAACCCAGGAATAATTCACAAAGAACAACGTAA
Source organism: Aegilops longissima (assembly GCA_021605205.1). NCBI lineage: Eukaryota > Viridiplantae > Streptophyta > Magnoliopsida > Poales > Poaceae > Aegilops > Aegilops longissima. The sequence goes on along the minus strand of CM038681.1, from coordinate 531,844,747 downwards.
TCCGTGATGTGCAGGATGGAGGCAGGAGTGAAATTGTGCAGTTGAAGGCCATAATACTCCAGAAGTCCTCGGAGGAACGGGTGGATGGGAAATCCAACGCCTCTCAACAAGTGGGGAACGAAGCACACTCATTCCTCCCTGGATGGGTTGGAGAAAGCCTCCGCTTGAGCCCCTCAATTGAAGGAAGTCAATCCTGCTCGAACGGGGACTAGATCCGCGTGGGGAAGAAATCCCTATGTCTGCAGCTTCACTAGCCGACCGTGGGATACAGAACATTTCTCCCAATCACCTTTTTAGGGGCCATGGGGACGGGAGGAAGAGCTGGGAGCGCTGGCCATGTTGGACTGGTTTCTCCTAGCAAGCTCTGAGGATTCCCCGCTTGATGTGGAATGGATCTGAAGTTCCCAATCTCTTTAAATAGACGCCTTTCTTACATGGTCAAGGTGATATGTGCAAAAATACCCCGACCTCTCATATTCACTCGACACGTGGGAGCTGAAGTCATGAAGGCGTGGAAGCCGATGGGCACGACATTAAATGGAAAGCCGAATACTGCTCTTTAAGTCAAGTACTTTGAAGTAATCGGAGGAGGAACCCGCCTTGCAATGTCGAAGACAATCTGCGCGTCGGACACCTCGTCATTGAAGCTTGGTTCAGGGGCTACTGAGGGAGTTTTGGATTAAGGGGTCCTCGGGCGTCCGGACTATGGTACGTGGGCCGGACTGAGGGCTGTGAAGATACAAGATCGAAGAATCTCTCCAGTGTCCGGATGGGACTCTCCTTGGCGCGGAAGGCAAGCTTGGTGCCCTGATATGAAGATTCGTTTCTCTGTAACCGACTTTGTACAAACCTAGTCCTCTCTGGTGTCAATATAAACCGGAGGGCTTAGTCCGTAGAGGCAATCATAATCATAGTCCTACAGGCTAGACTTTTAGGGTTTTAGCGATTACAATCTTGAGGTAGATCAACTCTTGTAATACTCATATTCATCAAGATCAATCAAGCAGGAAGTAGGGTTACCTCCGTAGAGAGGGCCCGAACCTGGGTAAACATTGTGTCCCCCATCTCATCTTACCATCAACCTTAGACACACAGTTCGGGACCCCCTACCCGAGATCCCCCGGTTTTGACACCGACAGCGCCCGCCCCCAGCTTGGGGTCGTCCACGTCGTTCTCTGCCCGGTCCGCCAGGTACTGATGACCTGGGGCCAGTGCTAAGTTGCCGTCTGGCCCAGGAAGCGCCGCATCACGGCCGGTTGGTTAGGCGGCAAGAAGAAATCCATACAAATAGAGAAAAAGAGAACCAGAAGACTTATCACAGGCAGCAGGTTAGCACGGCTGTATGGCTCCTTGCTGAATCGCCACACCGTCTCCGAGAGCTTGCAGTCGGAGAAGAAGTTCACCACCCGGACCACCTCCATGTCTGGAAGCACTTTGGTGCAATCCGGCATGGGTGCCGACGCCAGCACATGCTACTGATTGGGTGGGGCCGGGCTTGAAAAGGCAGCACCCGGCGCTCCACGAAGGCGGGCAGCAGATCCAAGGCCCTAAGGCCCTCTGACTCCGCCATCTCCTAGAGCCGGGTGAGAGCGGTGGAGGAGGCGGCCGACAGATTCTTCGGCCAGAACTTTCAGTTGGTGCAGGGCTCAGCAGGAGGGCCGGCTGCATAAGCCGGCAGGTTGACGTAGTCCCGCGTCAAGTGGATGTTCTCGACGTAGAAGTATGATTTTTGCCATAGCTTGGCCGACTGCAGCAGGGCAAGAGCCCGGAAGCGGACCCCGGAGCCCGAGCGCCGCACCGCGACGCAGGTCCCACACTGGGCCGCCTCATCCTTGGCAGCGGTGCCGAGCTTGAGGTAGAAAAGCTCCCCCCACAACTTGAGCGAGGGGAGCACGCCAAGATAGCCCTCGCATAGGGGTGACGTAGGTAGAGAGCAGCACCACCATGTTCGGTGTGAGATGGTGGGGCTGCACTCCGTAGAAGTCAAGGAACGAGAGGAGGAACCCGCTCACCGGCAGGCCGAAGCCGCGAAGGAAGTGCTACCAGAAGACGACGCGCTCGCCGTCCGTCAGCGCTGCTGAGATCTCCGCCTCAGGAGGAACACGCACCTTCACGTGTGACGCGCAGGGAAGCCGTCGCGTCTGGCGGAGGAACTCCAGATGGTTGTCGTGGACGTTGGAGCCGTCCCAGTCGCCTGAAGCGGCCGCCGCGTGCCATGGGCTTGGTTGCTCGATGGCAGCGCGAGGTGGCTGCGCGAGGACGAAGCCGCCGCAATGTGGAGAAGTCCAGCCACGGCGGGCTGCGGCTGTGCTCCGGCAGTGAGAGAGGGCACGACGGCAGCAAGAGAGAAGAAGAAGAGAATGATGGGTGAGAAGGGCGCGCGTGCGTTCTGTCGCCCCTCCTCCCCCTACTTATAGGCCCGCGGTGGCGGAGCCGAGGAGGGTGCCTTCTCTGCACCCACGCCCCGCACGACCCCCCGTATCTTGCGCTTTTACTGCACGCGGTTAATGTGTTTGCCTCGGCCACAGCGGATCCGTCCGCGCCGAGGCCCTGTGGCGAACGCGGGCCTGTTACGCGTCCGTCCGCAGCGCGGTGGGCGGCGAGCCGGCCTGGTCTCTTTGGCGCCAGCGTGGCAAACGAGCAACGGGCGGCAAGCCTGTCACCCAGCCAGCGAGCCACCCGACTTCTACCCCGACGTTTTGAATTCACCAGTCGGCCGACCGCTCCTTGGCCGGCTCCTAACAGTCGGCATCTTAAGAAGACGGAAGAAGCAAGATTGCCAGACCACTCGGAGTAAGAAGATGCTGAGGCTCCTCGATTTCATCCGTGGCGCCCCACCAGCTTCGGGGACTACTGTCGGAGTAAATGACCACGGGTAGCCTGATCGGCCCCCCATGGTATTTCAAGACATTGGGGCTGGCTGCACCTGTCGGAGTAATGGGCCACGGGTAGGCAAACCCGAGCCCAAGGACCTTTCAAAATATCGGGGCAGACTGCGCCCCTCAAGACCCCAAGATGAGCACGCCTTCGAGTCGGCGGAGTCGCCGACTGCCCCTCCCAGCCGAGTCACAGAGACGGCCTCAAGACAAGCCGACTCCAAGACTAGCGACTTCGATGAAGCCCGGCTCTGAGAGTCGGCCGCGACTCCATCCACCTCTGCTGGCGACCACGGCGGGATGGGATAAAGCCACCTTGCGGCTGTCCCTGCCCGCTCATAAAAAAACTAGCATGGCCGGCGCCGTCCGCGGAGATCTCCGTCCGTGGCAACCTTTAACCACGCCCGGCTGACGTCGATCCCTTAGGAAGATTCCTATACCCGATGGCCTGTCTATCGACCCGAAGGCGGTGGGACCTGCTGTCGGCGGGAGTCTGAAAACGGCGAAGCAGCGAAGCGGACCCGTTGAAGTCGGCCTCCGAGTCGGCCGGCCCCTCCCACGGGCTCAAGCGCCATTAACGAACAAGGCGAGGGAATGGCAAGTGATACGCCCGCCGGCGGCATTGCCATGACCCTACGATCAAGCTTCGCATCATTAGAAGCGGCTACTGATAACTTTGCAGCGGCAAGACCCGCCAGCGGCGGACAAGGTTGTCGGCCCCATGCTTGGACCGCGGCGAGGGCCCACTAGTCGGCGGGCCCGTGAAATCGGCAGCGAAGGCGGCGACTTAAGAGGCGGCGGTGGGACTGCGTCCATCCGGATTACCATTGTACCCCGGTAGGCCTATATAAACCCCGGGGCACCCATGCAAAGGTTGGACCCCAATAGTTTTAGACACACATAGGGAAGGAAGAGCTAGCCGTGCCCTTCTCCTTCCTCACCGAACCACTCAAGGAGCAACCTTGTACCCACTTTTCCATAGTGATCATGCGGAGACCCGCGAGCAGCGATGGGGTGTTTTCTCCTCGGAGAGCCACGAAGGCTGGGTAAGATTCGTCGGCGTGCATGTCTTCGCCTCATCCGTTTCGAGGCACCGGCGGCCGTTCTACTCGCCCCTCCATGATAAGCCATCCTTTGGCATATGTACGCACCAACCCGACATTTGGCGCCCACCGTGGGGCTAGGTGCACCGTCGTCCGAAGACCTGCTGCGGGCGGAACCCTCTTCCTCCTGGCGGCGCAGCCAGCCCGGCTGGCGCGAAGCAATCTGCGCCCGGCCAGCTGCATGGCGCTGAGTGCTTCCTGTGACAAGCTGCCTCGCCGAACTTGTCGGGCGAGTTCGCCTCTCGGCGAGCCTGCGTCAGCGCGAGCACGCAGACGGCCCCGAGCCTCCTCGCGGGCCTCTTCGCGCAACTCCGCGTCGCCCGGCGAGCCCGCGCCGACACAGGCCCGTAGGCTCCACCGACCTGATGCTGGTCGACTCCGACACAGCGTCGCTCGGCGCGTTCCCCTAACGTGGTGGTCTACAAGACCTCTCCCTCGCGCGGAGGCGTCGGGCCTGATCCGCGGAGGTGCTTGTCGTTAGTCTGGCGAGCCCTCCGGCGAGGCTCGTGACCCACTTGATGCGATTACGCAAGACCTGACCGCCCCCATCCGGAAAGCGCCCGGCGCTAGCATGCTGCAGCGTGCGCCTCCAGGCTCCTCGTGGCGCACGAAGCTGGCAAGCATGAGGCGCTTGGCGGAAGCCTACAGGTAGCGAGATGGATCGCGCCGTGAAGCGGCTTAACCGGCACCGGCCAGCCTTGCCGCCTAAGCGGCGGTCAACAGCGTGGCGTAGCCATCGCCAATCTATTTAGGGCCAATCGCCACAATATACGCCACGCCGGCGGAGAACATCCGCCGCCCGAGCGGCAGCGAGCGAGCTGGATAACCGGCGGGCGCTACTGATAGCGAGTGAGTCAGCAGCTCCTCGGCGCGGCCGCTGCGCGGCAAGCCGGCTGCCCGCCGCGGGCGCCCGCGGCGACAACCGGCGACTTGCCTCCCGCCGAGATCAAAGCGCGATGTCTCGGGCGCCGGTGGCGGCGTCGTGGAAAAAAAAACAGAGAGCCGGCTGTCAGCCATAGCGGACTCACATCTCCATCGGCGCGGCGAAGCGGCCGCCGAAAGCGATGGGCGGCGGGGCGACTATCTGCCTCCTCCTCCCGCAGAAAAGCGAGTCTCCCGCCACCCGTCGAGCATCCGACTCTCGGCGACCGCCTTGGCCGCCGAGAGAGTCGGAGCAGCGCCCGCCACGGATCGGCGACTCCACCGATCCTGGCGCTGGAAGAAGAAAGCGAGTTAGGCCGCCCTGTTTGGACCTCGCATCCGAAGGCGAGCCCTTCCCGGAGATTCACACTCCCGAGACACACCCAAATACACGGCTCCGTGAAGCCGGAGGACGCTGGTGGACCACTCCACGGCCGTCGGCATAGCGATGCGGCAACAAGCGCGTTGCCGTAAAGTATGTTCCCCTCATGCTCGAGCACGGCGGACATGGTTGAACATCTTGAAGCCCGCAGCATCAACAGCTGGGTCGACTTCACGAGGCCTTCGTCGCCTTCACGAGCACATACCTGGCGACCTCCCAAGCCTCGTCGGCTTTCCTTGTGCGTGCAAGGCCCCATGAGTCTACTGGCGACTACCTCCAGCGGCTGGGCGAGCTCCGGAACTCCTGCGAAGGAGTGCATGAGGTGCAAGCAATCGAGTACTTCACGGCTGGGTGCAGAGAAGGCACCCTCCTCAAGAACAAGCTCCTTTGCGACGAGCCGGAGATCCTCGACGAGCTGCTGATCATAGCAGACAAGTATGCCACAGCCGACTCCTCCATGAAGTCGGAGATCGACGTCAGTGCGATTGGCAAGGTGGCTCCTCATGCTCCCAGAACTCCGGTGGCGGCAGCAGCAAATGATCCTGGCGCAAGGCCCATTGGCGGCTTCCAACAGCCGGCAGGTGGCGGCGACGATCGAACCAGCAGCGGAGGGCAGCCTCACTAGCGGCGGAAAAGGCGGCAAGTCTAGCTGGTTGCGGCCTTCTTTTCTGAGCAGACTACGGGCCGGACCCTGCAAGTTCCATAAGCGGCGCTAAGCCGTCGAATCACCACCCGGAAGTGCCAGCGGCTCGCCGGGATCGCCAAGGGAGGCGGCCTTGTCCTCCTCCGCTTTCTTTGGCCGCGCCTCCACCACCGCCCGGCCGGTAATTTGTCAAAGCCGAGCGGCGCATACAAGACAAGTACCGGAAGAGCATGGAGCCTATGTGGTGTTTACAGTATGGTGACGATCGCCCGCGACGGCGGCAGCAGCAAGTGAATGCAGTAGCATCGGATACTCGAGTTCATGCCTTTGATGCGAAAGCCCATCATTTGGAGCCAAGCTGATCACCCGGAGGTGATGCGAATCCGGGCTCCTCGCCCTGGTCTTGGGAGCCACCCTTGCAGCGGATAAGCGAGCGCTCGTTTCTCGCGAGTCTGATAGGCGGAGCAGCATCAACATCTGTACAAGGATACGATGGAGAGATTAGGAATCAAGCAAAGACGAGCTTGACCGCAGTCGGACTGTGTTCCACGGAAATGTACCTGGCCTTTCCTCCTCACCGATTGGCAAGATTCTGATAGACGTCCTCTTTTGGGACAAAGATCACTTTCGCCGAGAGCCAGTCTGGTTTGAGGTGGTGGACCTTGAAAGCCCCTACCATGCTCTGCTTGGTCGGCCTGCTCTGGCCAAGTTCATGGCGGTCCCCCACTACGCCTACCTCAAGATGAAGATGCCGAGTACCAAGGGGATTCTGACCGTAGCCGGCAACTACAGAAAGTCGTCCGCCTGTGCAGCTGAAAGCAGTTGGCTGGCCGAGTCCCTGGTGATCGTAGCTGAGAAGCGGCTCCTTGATCGGGTTGTGGCCATGGCCGGCAAGCAGCCAGAGATGTCGCCCGACCCCAAGGAGTCAGAAGCTGAGGGCTCGTTCAAGCCGGCCAAAGAGACCAAGAAGATACCCTTGGACCCGGAGCACCCGGAGAGATACGTTGTCATAGGTGTAAACCTCGACAGCAAATAGGAAGGCGAGCTCGTCTATTTCCTCCGTGAGAATCGGGACATCTTCGCATGGTCCCCCAAAGACATGCCAGGTGTACCGACGGAATTCGCCGAGCACAAGTTACATGTCCGATCTGATGTGAAGCCCGTCAGGCAGCCCTTGCGCCGTCTGTCAGAAGAGAAAAGAAGAGTTGTTGGAGAAGATAGCCCGGCTCCTCGCGGCGGTTTCATCATGGAAGTGTTCTTTCCGGTGGTTAGCGAACCGGTCTTGGTACTAAAGAAGAACAAGCGTTGGCGGATGTGTATTGACTACAAGCCTCAACAAAGCCTGCCCCAAGGACCCGTTAAACTTTGCCAGAATTGATCGGTGATAGACTCTACAGCGGATGCGAGCTGTTGAGCTTCTTAGATGCATATTCAGGATATCACGGATCAAGCTGAACTTCGGCCGACAGTTGAAGACCGCCTTCATCCGCGCTTGGAGCCTTACGCTGCGACCATGACGTTCAGCTTAAGGAATGCGGCGCCACCTTTCAGCGTTGCATGCGAAGTGCCTCCTCAAGCAGCTTGCGGAAACACCCGTTCACGTGGACAGCGTGGTGGTGAAGGCGGAGAAGCGAGGCAGCTGTTGGAAGACCTTAAGGAGACCTTTGAAAATCTGCGCGATTCGGATCAAGCTCAACCCGAGAAATCGTCTTGAATACCGGTCGGCCAGCTCCTTGGTTTCCTGGTCTCGACAGCGGCATAGAGTGCAACCCGTGAAGATCAAGGCGATTGAAAGGATGGAAGTACCCCGCCGACTGCTAGATGTCCAAAAGTTCACCGGCTGTTTGGCGTCTATTAGCCGATTCATCAGTCGGCTAGGCGAAAAGCTCTTCCTGTACCAACTCATGAAAGACCACCTTCTTGAATGGAACCCCAAAGGCGTCTGAAGCTTTTCTCGATTGAAGAAATGCTGACTACTCCCCGATCTTGGCGGCTCCGACTCCAAAGGCCCATGCTCCTATATATTGCCGCCACCAGCCGGGAGGTAGTCGGCCTGATCATCGTAGTTGAGCATAAGGAGGAAGGCAGGCGCTACTGTCCGAACCGATGTATTACAGGCGAGTGCTGTCGACCTCCAGCAGAACTACCCCCACTACCAGAAGATGTGTTCTGGCGTGCACTTTGCCGCCAAGTTGAAGCCTTACTTTCAAGAGCATCCAATCACCGTGGTTTGCGGCCCCACTAGCGAGAGATCATCGGAAGCCGAGATGCTTCGGCGAGTGGCCAAATGGGCCATAGAGTTGGCCCCTACCATCTATTACCAGCCCGCATAGCCATCAAGTCACAAGCTTGGCCGACTTCCTTGTCGTGGGCGAGACCGATACACCGCCCGGTGCAGACTCCACCATTGGCGGATGCACTTTGATGGCTCCAAGATGCGCACCGGCTTGGGAGCGGCGTGGTCCTCACACTTCCCCAAAGGCGACAAGCTCAAAATGCAGCTGCAGATCCATTCGCCGCCTCCAACAATGTCACCCGAATCTGGCGCTCATTCACGGGCTCCGGCTTGCCAAAGAGCTTGGCATTCGCGAGATCACGTGCTATGGCGACTCCGACTTGGTGGTCCAACAGTCATCCGTATTTGGGGCGCCAAAGATGCAAATATGGCGAGCTACCGTTTCTTGGTACAGCAGCTGAGTGGATATTTTGAGGATCGAATTCCTCCACGTGCAAAGCGACAACGACCAGCGGATGCCACGGCAAGAAATCGGCTCCACCCGTCGGGCAATACCATCCGCGTCGCCCTTGAGCGCCTCCTCAAGCCATCTGTCAAGCCGTCACAGTCGAGACTCCATTTTGTGCGGCTCCCCCTGAAGAAGTCGGATCCGACTCAAAGCCTCGGCGAGCAGCACAAGAATCCTTGCGGACACCCCCAAACGCGGCGATCGAAGCCGGCCGGGGACTTGAGAACCCGGCCGGGGACTGCGGCGACCATGCGAACTCGATTACTCGGCCGGGGACTGCGCCCGGTCGGCCGGGGACTTCTTCAACCAGCAAGCTGCTGCGGACTCAACCGCCGCCTCCCAGCCCGGCCGCCCTCGTCCAAGTAGCGATCTGGCGGTCGAAGAAATAGCAGCACCCTCATGGGCCCAGCCCATCCACAAGTTCTTAGTAAGCGGAGCTACCAACCGATGAGACCTTGGCTCGGCAAGTGCAACACCGAGCAGCAGCCTACACTATAGTCAATAGAGAGCTGGTCGGTATGGCGTCACTTTGGTGTCTACGGTACTGCGTCGAGTCGAGCAAGGCCAAGCAATCCTCGAAAACATCCATCAGGGCGAGTGCGGCCATCATGCAGCCTCAAGAGCACTTGTCGCCAAAGCCTTCCGACACGGTTTCTTCTGGCCGACTGCCCTAGAAGAGGCCAAGGAATTAGTTCAAAAATGCAAGGGGTGCCGGTGTTCGCTCCAAGCACTTCAGCGGCTTGGCTCAAGACTATCCCCATCGCTTTGGCCCTTTCTTTGTTTGGGGCTGGACATGGTGGGACCAATCAAAAGCGGCGAGGTGGCCCTAAGCTCCGACTTACTTGTCATGGTGGACAAGTTCACCAAGTGGGTAGAAGCAAAACCCATCAAAAGTTGAATGGTCCTCTGGCGGTGACTTTCATCGCCGACATCACGACTCGACGCGGTACCACACCGCATGTCACATCCAGTTAGACCAATGCATTAGGGTGTGCATCATGTTTAAATTTCATCTGAATTTGAAATGGGGAAGGCGAAACCCGAACACCCCCCCTTAATTCAACTAGGGTTTACTAAAATTATTTCAATGAACACGAAATGCCCTTCAAATGCTCATCCTCTTTGCTTTGGTTCGAGAACCTATGTCAAAGGAGGTGTATCATTTTCTAGGTCACCCAAAGGTCCTTGGATTAATTCACAAGTTTTGAACTTGAGCATTTTAAATTATACAAAATATTTTAAATGTTCAAAAATTGCCAAACCAAAATGTTTCATGTTGGAAATATTCCAACAAGGGACCAGGAGCATTTTGGTGATTTTAAAACAGTTTTGGTATTTTAGAAAACCCCACAAACCTGACAAATGAGGCCCAGCCCTGCTAACTAAATAGGTTAGTTTTAATTAAACTTTAGTTAAGTTAATTACCACGACATGCGGGACCCTGTCGGGTTTGACCTGAGACGTCCTGTTGACTCTGGCGTCATCTTGGCGCATGGTGACGCATTAATTCAAATTCTGGATTTATTTTTATATAGTAAATTCGAATATAATTCAAATTTCAAATGCCTATAACTTTTAATCTATAACTCCAAATGCAAAGATTTATATATGAAAATTATTAGAAAAATCCACCTATCCATTGGTACAGGTTTCATGCATGTTAAAGCAAGTTAACTATGCTGTTTAACCAGAATAAGATATTGCACCATTAGGACTAACTCAAATGAGCTATCATTTGAATCCTTGATTCAAATGAGTTCATTCCTATTATTTCAGCTTGCATTAGGCCAACACACATCCATATTGCCATGTCATAGCATGCATCATATTGTTGCATATTGTCATGTGTTTACTTTGGTGTGCTTTCATGATAGGTTACGCCCCGAGGATAACCTCGACTATCCATCTGAAGGCGTTACTCTACCCCAGTTCCATCGGGCAAGCAACCCGTTGATCATTCGATACAACCCATGTTCTAAACACGCTCTCGTTTACTGCATTAAGACAACGTGATTCAAACTGTTGTGTGCTGCGGTAGTTGAACCCACTTCCTTTGCATGACCTGTCATTGCCACAGTAACTAGATGAAACCCACTAGTATGTGTAGGAGTTGATTGAGCCATGTTTGTGATTCCTACCATGCTATGCTTGCTATGCTTAGAGTTGTGTCAGGTCTGGCTCATCGGGATGATGAACTGGAGTGAAAGGTTGTGTTGGTTCGAGAGTGAAAGTGTTGAACACGATTTGGTAAAGGTATCGATGAGAGGCCATGTAGGAGTACATGGTGGGTTGTTTCATTGAAGCGAACTTAGAACTGAGATCTGTGTTTGTGATCCATGAAACAGTTACTACCACACATTGGGATCATAATTGACCCTCTCGGCTTCTTAACCACCCTTGTTCTTAGTCAGGGAGTTGCAAGTAGTTTACGGTGTTTGTAGCATCTTTGGGGGCCGCATAGCGTGACCTTAGGGGTGGGTTGTGTTGCGGTGAGCACGTGGCGGTGTCTGAGTGCCGTTTGGTATCTCGGAACCCTGCACACATCGTTCGGGGCTGTATGGGAAACCTCGGCGGACTCCTGTGGATGGAACCGAATAGGCGATAAACTGGACTAGGGACTTGAGTGTTTAGGTAGGCTGTGGCCGACACCCACGTTGGGCTTCCACTTGAAGGTTGCAGAGTACATGTCGTATGCGGCGATAAGTGGTGAGCGTGTGTGAAGAAGTACACCCCTGCAGGGTTACATATGATCTATTCGAATAGCCGTGTCCACGGAGAAGGACTTCTAGGTTACCTATATCAGTTCATAGACAAGTAAATGAATACTACTAAAAGCCTCAAGATAAGTGTGAGTATCGTGGATGGCCCTCTCGTGGGATGACGAGAGAGGATCCACGGTGGAGTATTGTGATGGTGATTAGTGGACTCGTGTACGACAAATGCTTTACAAAGTGGTGTCACGTAGGATAGCTTAGTCAAGAGTCAAAGCTGGCTTGCTGCAAATAACTCCACTTCCTTCCTTGAGAATGTGCATGTATGATAGGATTACGTGGTAAGACTTCTTGAGTACCTTTGTACTCATGTTTGTAATTATTGTTTTTAGGAGGACAATACTACCCCTCAATGCGGATTCTATGTAGATATTGACTTGACGAGTGAACTAGCCACCCGGTGGCGATCTAAGACTTGTGAAGGGCCATTGTAGATAGAAAGGCTCCAACAAGCTTTCTTTCTTTCTAGAGTGCAGTACTCGAGACTAGTTTGCTTCGCATGTGCTTGTATGATTGTATGACTTGAGTGTTGGGTCATGTGACCCCTACCTGTATGACTATGTTATGTATGGCTCCTCGGAGCCTCTTAAATAAAATACTTGAGTTGTAGAGTTTTGTTGTGATGCCTTGTTGTATTTACTCATATCGGGCATATTGCGTGTATGATTGAAATGCTTGGTATGAGTGGGATCCGACAAACTAGTTGTTTATCCTTGGCAGCCTCTCATATGGGAAATGTAGTCTCGTGCTTACGGCGATAGTAGTCCGCTACAGCCCGGTTCACGGAGTCACGCTAGCCGGCACTACTTGCTTGGACACTTGGTGGCGGCATGTGATTCATTTCGTTCCTATATACATCCCTTGAAATGTCACAGCGGTGGTATTGAGTCCTGCCTAGCTGCTACAGCCGGGATACGGAGTCTGTTAGCCAGTGCTTACAGCCCGAATTCATACGTTGATGACCGACATGCTCGAGGTGATTCATGTATGCCTGTCCCCATAGGTTAGCGCGCTTTGGGTTCACGACTAGCCATGTCGGCCGGGTTCTTTGTCATGTGGATGCTAGCGACACTATCATATCGTGAGCCAAAAGGCATAGCGGTCCGGGCCATGGTAAGCGACACCGTGGAATACCGTGCGTGAGGCCGCAAAGTGATATGAGGTGTTACCGGCTAGGTCGATGTGACTTGGAATCGGGGTCTGACAGCGTTGGCATCGAGTAAGGCTGCTGTGGGTTCGCTAAGCCAAACTGGTGAAGTTGAGTCTAGAAATGCTTTAGTTATATGTAGGGGAATTGATTGTGGGAGGGAGCGTAAGGCTCTTTTACTCCTTTACCTTATGCCCTCGATCAGAGTCATCCTCTTCTCATTCGGCGTGGGTATAGGACTAGGCTCTCTTCTCTCTATCGGGTTCACGTGTTACTAATCCGTAGTAACTTATAGGATTGTTGGTTACATCCTCGATTCAGTGCTACTAAATTTTAGTATGCTATCAATTGAACGAGAACCTTGTTATGATGTTGTTGAGTGGTTTTGCAATCTGTTTTGAATGTCTCAAATCTGATTTTGAGCATTTACAGATGTTATGCTGCCGATTTTCCTAGAAATTCTAATGCCTTTGCATTGTGGCTGTGCTTCGGATGGCCACCGTCCCCGAACCAAGTGGTTACTTTGACCCGTTGCATTGATGTGTGTGGTCACACGGCAATGCTGGTTAGTGATGATTGAGTCTGGTTATCGATGGTATCTGAATATACCGTCGAGGAGCAGTTTAGGATTTCAATCAAAGCCAATACCTATACGCGGTCGGATTTATCCATCTTATCCGAAGCTCTTGAGCCACTTCACTTTGTTCCTATGGGCTCGGAATCACTATTGGAATGTCCGTGCAAGATGCAGCCTATTCCATGATGACTATTATTCGGGCGAGAACTGCCTTCTTTGGCAACACTGATTTTCGCTACATGCAGGCATCCCTCCACAGGCGCATGGCTACCTTGAGGGTTTGTACAGCGATGCATCCCATGAGGACTCACTCCTTCGCACTACTCTTGAGATCTTTGGAGGACAAGGACCGTGAGAACCGGGCCTATGTATGGAGCTTTAATGCCCGTTCGACCCTTTGGGCTACTCGACTAGGTTTGCACTGCCGTGCAAGCGGATATATGGACATGAGGACTTGTACCTGTCTGGCGAGTCTGCCGGACTTTATGGAGTGGCGTGAGGTTGGAGGCATCACTCCTCCTCGTGGGCCTCGTGCGCCACCGTTTGTTGGACCACGGCCACATCCGAGTCCTTATGGTCCACAGGCCCCACAGGATTATGCATTTCGGACGATCATGTTCCACTTCGAGCTTGGGTGGTGATTTCTATGAGGACTACTATGGAGCTGCACGAGATAGTAGTAGTATTCCTAGTATGGTAATAGTTGTGTTTCCACCGTCCTGCGTGACTCGTGGAATACGACTTAGTGTGTATCGTTAGGAAGTGTAGAAAAATAATGTATAGGAGTTGGAATGCTTCCGATGAGATGTAGCGCCTTTCCTTATAGTTGTACTCCGTGGGGCTTGTACTAAACTATGAATGGTGTGTATGACCGTTGGTATATATATATATGGCAGTTTTATAATACCATGTCATACGGATGAACATCTTTGCATTCCATGCTATCCATTACCTTCCGCACTTCCTTGTTAAATTCTGCCATCCTGGTTTAAACCTTTGCTTTGTCTCCCGGGATGGTCAACACTCATAACACTCCTGCTGCTCCGGCGAGGAGAAGCCAGTGCAGCGAAATGTGAATCTGCATAACCGCCATCTTTGGCGAGGTGATCTTTGAAGCGAGCATAATAAGCGTGAAACCAACCGCTTCTTGGGCGGATTGAACAAAACACCGCCGCCAGCCAAGAAAGCGATGTGGTTTCACTCCAGCGACTTCGTCAAGTTGTATCCCCAAAGTTCAAATATTCCGTCGAGCCTCTCGGCGGATGATTAGCTCGCAGCATCCACCACAAGCTGCGTTCATAGCGTGGCTGAGGCGACAAGGTTACCTTTGCCGCTTATCATCTTGAAGGCCACCTGCTAGCCTCGGTGGGAGAATTATGAGGCTATCGTCCGGTTGGACAAGTTACAACTTGGGCTGAATTCATGCCGCCTTCGTGAGCATCATATTCGGAAGGTCTTATGGACCCAAAGCGTGAGAATTCTGCAGTTTCACCCAAGGTAGGGTGGCGGTGGATGCCTCTGACCGTGAATTTGGGAGGTTAGCACGTTATGCTCCGAAGAAGTTTCTACCGATGCCAAGCGAGCAAGGTTCCGCAAGGACTTAGCCTGAGCTACGCCGAGACCTTAAATGCGCATGAGTGTACCTCTTTTCGAAGCTAGTCAATAAGGCTATCGGCGCGAAAAGCAGGACGATCTGATTTTGAGGCTTCACGCAAGCACATCCGTGACTCTGGATCTTCATCGGCTCTGGATCCCGAAGCGCGGGTTTGGGTTCAAATCTGCTCTACCACCCGAGTTCACCCGAGGCCATCCTTGGCGCCTCGCCCCAACCAGCGTATTTTCCACCCAAGACTTATGGAGGCCCCACTGCTAATGCTGCTCCGTCCAAATGTGATAACTTGCTTCAAGTGTGGAGAGGCGGGCCACTATATCGAGAGTGTCCCAGAACAACCCCAATCAAGTTGGAAAGTCTCATTGGCGCGGCAAGCCAGCGGGAAGGTGCCCTATGCTAAACCGATTGCCACCGCTTCGTGGCCATGTCAACTATGTTTGCTGAAGAGACCTATGAGGATCCCAACGTCGTCCTCGATGCGCTTCTTGTTAATTGCCATCCGGCAACCGTTCTTTGATCTTTGGAGCATCTCATTCATTTATTTACGAGAGCTATGCTCGATTGCACAACCACGATACGTGACATGCCTACCTCCATGGAAATTCAAACTCCACGGTTCTAGATGGCAAACCTCTAGAATAAGTCATGGGAATGAAATTCTTGTCGACAGATTAGTCTTTCTTGCATCTCTAATAGCTCTTAAGTCCTCGGACATAAACATCATCTTGGGTATGGACTGGATGTCAGCCCATTATGCTAAGATTGATTGCTCTACTAGAACTGTTCAACTTACCCATCCTTGGGCAAGGCGGTGAATGTTTTAACCCGAGTGTCTAAGCGCCGACTTTACTCATAAATGCCAACCCCTTCCGGACCTCGAAGATATTCCGGTAGTCCGTGATTTCCGGATGTCTTTCGGAGGAACTGCAGTGTTCCACACGACGAGGGATGTCGAGTTCGTGATAGATCTTGTTCCCGGAACCGTCCCAATCTCTAGAAGACCTTATAAGATGGCACCCTAGAACTAGCTGAACTTAGAAACAACTCGATGAGTCCTTGCAAAAGGTTTCATCCGTCCTAGTTCATCTCCATGGGCTTGCCCGTCCTCTTCGTCAAGAAGAAGGATGAATGCGGATCGGATGGTTGTAGATTACCGACTGTCAATTTGGTCACTATCAAGAACAAGTATCCGCTCCCGGGATCAACGATCTGTATGATCAGCTCATTGGATCCTCGATCTTCTCAAGATGGATTTGAGGTTGGGCTACCATCAAATCAAAATCAAAACGGGACATTCCCAAAGCGGCCTTTGTTACTCGTTATGGCCATCTGAGTACACCGTCATGTCCTTCGGATTAACCAATGCTCCAGCCACCTTCTCTCGGTTAATGAACTCAATCTTCATGGAGTATTTGGATAAATTAGTAGTGGTATACCTCGATGATATACTCATCTACTCCAAGAATGAGGAAGAACATGCGAACATCTAAGGCTAGTATTGATGAAACTTGAGAGCACCGCCTTTATGCCAAATTCTCTAAGTGTGAATTCTGGTTGCAAGTGACCTATCTAGGACATGTAATCTCTGGTAAGGGCATTGCTGTCAATCCGGCGAGTTCAAGCCGTCCTTGATTGGACTCCACCTGAATCGGTCAAGCAAGTTGGAGTTTCCTCGGTTTAGCGAGCTATTGCCGCCCGCTTAGTCGAGAATTTCTCTAAAGTTGCTAAACCTCTAACGAACTCCTCAAGAAAGATAAAAGTTGAATGGGCGCCACAGTCTGAGTTCAGTTTCGAGGCTGAAAAGGCGCTGACATCTGCTCCCATACTTGTTCCACAGATTTCTCTAAGGACTTTATTATCTATTACGGCCTCGCGACAAGGACTAGGTTGCATACTCATGCAAGATCGTCATGTGATTGCCTACGCTTCTCGACGATTCGTCCACATGAGGATAACTACCCCACACGATCTAGAGCTTGCAGCGATGGTTCATGCACTCAAAACCTGGCGACATTACCTTACGGGTAATCGTTGCGAAATCTACTGATCACCAAAGTCTGAAATATATCTTCACCCAACGGTTTGAATCTCGGGCAAAGGCGTTGGGTCGAGTTGATACAGATTTACGACTTAGGAATATCCTACACCCGAGCAAAGCCAATGTCATGGTGGCGCACTAAGTCGCAAATCTTATTGTAACAATTTGATGTTACAACAAAGTCAACCATTTCTCCACGAGGAATTTCGTAAGCTTAATCTTCACATTGTTCCTCGAAGTTCCTTTCCACCACGGTGGCGAAACCTGACCTCACGGATCGAATCATAGCTGCTCGGCGGTATGATAGAGGATATCTCGGATCAAGGAGAACATTGCTAGCGGAGCTGCTAAATGTTTCTCCATAGATGAACAGTGTTGTCTTCTTTGAAAACCGCTTGGTGGTTCCCAAGAAACAACAGCTCGACAATTGATCCTTAAGGAAGCTCATGACTCTCCTCTCACCATTCATCCCGGTAGTACTAAAATGTATCAAGACCTCGCGGAGGTTTTGGTGGACTAGGATGAAGAGAAATCGCTCAATACATTGCTAATTGCGGCGTCACGTGCGTCGAGTTAAGCGAGCATCAGCGACCTCTTGGTACCCTTCAACCTTTGGAAATTCCTGAATGGAAATGGGATAAAATCGGTATGGATTTCATTACGGGTTTCCCGGGACCAAGAGAGGAATAATGCTATCTTCGTTGTCATCGATCGTCTTTCCAAAGTAGCCCACTTCCTACCGTTAAGTGAGAGTATAACCGCTAGCCAGCTAGCTGATTTGTACATCTCTCGAATAGTGTCTCTTCATGGTGTTCCATTAGAGATTAACTCGGACCGTGGAAGTCTCTTCACCTCTCGATTTTGGGAAAGTTTCCAAAAGCGCTATGAGAACTCGTCTCTCCTTTAGCACCGCTTTCCATCCCCAATCAAGTGGTCAAGTAGAGCAGTCAATCAAATCCTAGAGGATATGCTTGAGCTTCATCATCTCTTTCGGCATGAATTGGGAGAAATGCCTTCCATTCGCGAGTTAAGCTTATAACAATAGTTATCAAGCCAGCCTGGGCAAAGCCCTTTCGAAGTTCTTTATGGGCGGAAATGTCGAGCGCCTCTTAGCGGTGAAAAACCGGGAGAGACAACTCTTTGGCGGATATGATTCGAGAAGCGAAGAAGCGAGGTTCGCGTTATTCGTGAAATTGAAAACAGCCCAATCTCGTCAAAAGAGCCAATATGACCGCAAGCATAAGCCTATGGCTTATGAAATTGGCGAAAGGCTTACCTTGGGTTACTCCTTTGAAGGAACCCATCGATTGATATCAAAGGCAAGTTGGCTCCTCGTTACATTGGACCCTTTCGCATTCTTGCCAAGCGAGGGAAGTTGCCTACCAATTGGAACTACCTCCGCATCTTTCGAGTCCATGATGTCTTCCGTTTCCCAACTCGGCGTTGCTTCTCGGATCCTATCCGTGGAGTGGACCACAAACGATCTCCAAGATAACCTCACCTATCGAGAATATCCCGTTCGTATCCTCGATCAAGCCGGCGTACCACTCGGCGTCGGAATATCAAGTTTCTAAAGGTTCAATGGTCAAACCATTCCGAGCAAAAGCAACTTGGGAAAGGGAGGATCGTCTTGACTTGAGTATCCCACCTTTTTGCATGATCCTAAATCTCGGGGCGAGATTCTTTTGAGTGGGGTGAGTTGTCACATCCAGTTAGACCATGCATTAGGGTGTGCATCATGTTTAAATTTCATTTGAATTTGAAATGGGGAAGGCAGGAAACCCCAGAACACCCCCTTAATTCAACTAGGGTTTACTAAAATTATTTCAATGAACCGAAATGCCCTTCAAATGCTCATCCTCTTTGCTTTGGTTCAGAACCTATGTCAAAGGAGGTGTATCATTTTCTAGGTCACCCAAAGGTCCTTGGATTAATTCACAAGTTTTGAACTTGAGCATTTTAAATTATACAAAATATTTTAAATGTTCAAAAATTGCCAAACCAAAATGTTTCATGTTGGAAATATTCCAACAAGGGACCAGGAGCATTTTGGTGATTTTAAAACAGTTTTGGTATTTTAGAAAACCCGACAAAGTTGCAGAAATTAGAAAAGATTAAAAAGCAGAAAACCTTACAGCGCCTGCGGCCCACTGCCCGGCCCAGCCAACGGCCAGCTGGCAGCTGCTTGGCTCGGCGAGCAAGCAGCCAGTACTTTCGGCGGTGGGCACCGCTTCAGGTGCCACGCACCTGGTCGCCGCCTCGCCGCTCCTCTCGCCCGGTGTCGGCGAGGCCGACCCTCTCTCCCTCCCGAACCCCTGGACCTCCCTCTCCTCCCGGATCATCTCCCTCGCTCTCCCCATCTTGGCCGCCACCTTCGCCGCGCCACCGCCCGTGTGTCGTGCTCCCCGCCGTCCGTGCTCCTCCGCACCATGTCCGGGAGCTCCGCGCCTCCACTACCCCTAGCCAGCCGAGTCCGCTCGCTCTAGTGCCCGAACCCATCTCACCGACCTCGGCCGAGCTCGCCGTCGCGGAGATCCCTTCGTCGCCGCCGTCGCTCCGGTTCATCCCGACCTCGGCGAGGTTTCTACGTCGCCCGTGAGCCTACCTAACTCCCTTCCTCTCTCTCGCGTCCTCGAGCAACGTAGCAAGCGAGCCACGTTCACCCGCACCCGCCGCGTGGAGCTCGTCGCCGGCGTGCTCCGGTCACCCTCCGGCCACCCATGGTGTCCGTTGCACTCACCGCACCCCAGCAGGTCTGCCCATGTACTTCCGCACCTCACGAGCCCTCTAACCCCAAGCCGTCGTTGGCGAACCCGGCGGCCGCCTAGCTCGTCGCCGGCGCCAACTCCGCCACCCAGGCCCCAACTAACTCCACCAGTGAGCGGGTTGCTCCTAGCTACCGTAGCTACCTTCATGACTTCGTTTGGTGGCGGAATCATCAAACACACTCCCTCCACCGTGTCGGGCTCGCGTGGCTGATCGCCGGTGCAGCCGGCGTGGACATTGACCACTTGTGGGCCCGCGTTGACCCGACAGTCAGCGACAAATGGGGCCCAGCCACTGCTAACTAAATAGGTTAGTTTTAATTAAACTTTAGTTAAGTTAATTACCACGACATGCGGGACCCACTGTCGGGTTTGACCTGGGCGTCCTGTTGACTCGGCGTCATCTTGGCGCATGGTGGCGCATTAATTCAAATTCTGGATTTATTTTGATATAGTAAATTCGAAATATAATTCAAATTTCAAATGCCTATAACTTTTAATCTATAACTCCAAATGCAAAGATTTATATATGAAAATTATCAGAAAAATCCACTCTATCCATTGGTACAGGTTTCATGCATGTTAAAGCAAGTTAACTATGCTGTTTAACCAGAATAAGATATTGCACCATTAGGACTAACTCAAATGAGCTATCATTTGAATCCTTGATTCAAATGAGTTCATTCCTATTATTTCAGCTTGCATTAGGCCAACACACATCCATATTGCCATGTCATAGCATGCATCATATTGTTGCATATTGTCATGTGTGTTTACTTTGGTGTGCTTTCATGATAGGTTACGCCCCGAGGATAACCTCGACTATCCATCGAAGGCGTTACTCTACCCCGATTCCATCGGGCAAGCAACCCGTTGATCATTCGATACAAACCCATGTTCTCGCTTCGCTCTCGTTTACTGCATTAAGACAACGTGATTCAAACTGTTGTGTGCTGCGGTAGTTGAACCCACTTCCTTTGCATGACTGTCATTGCCACGATAACTAGATGAAACCCACTAGTATGTGTAGGAGTTGATTGAGCCATGTTTGTGATTCCTACCATGCTATGCTTGCTATGCTTAGAGTTGTGTCAGTCGGCTCATCGGGATGATGAGCTGGAGTGAAAGGTTGTGTTGGTTCGAGTGAAAGTGTTGAACACGATTTGGTAAAGGTATCGATGAGAGGCCATGTAGGAGTACATGGTGGGTTGTTTCATTGAAGCGAACTTAGGCTGAGATCTGTGTTTGTGATCCATGAAACAGTTACTACCACACATTGGGATCCTAATTGACCCTCTCGGCTTCTTAACCACCCTTGTTCTTAGTCAGGGAGTTGCAAGTAGTTTACGGTGTTTGTAGCATCTTTGGGGGCCGCCATAGCGCTGACCTTAGGGGTGGGTTGTGTTGCGGTAGGCCACGTGGCCCGGTCTGCAGTGCCCGTTTGGTATCTCGGGAACCCTGCACACATCGTTCGGGGCTGTATGGGAAACCTCGGCGGACTCCTGCGGATGGAACCGAATAGGCGATAAACTGGACTAGGGACTTGAGTGTTTAGGTAGGCTGTGGCCGACACCCGTTGGGCTTCCGCTTGAAGGTTGCAGTACATGTCGTGTAAGCGGCGATAAGTGGTGAGCGTGTGTGAAGAAGTACACCCTGCGGGGTTTAATATGATCTATTGAATAGCCGTGTCCACGGAGAAGGACTTCTGGGTTACCTATATCGGTTCATAGACAAGTAAATGGATACTACTAAAAGCCTCAAGATAAGTGTGAGTATCGTGGATGGCCCTCTCGTGGGATGACGAGAGAGGATCCACGAGTGGAGTATTGTGATGGTGATTAGTGGACTCGTGTATGACAAATGCTTTACAAAGTGGTGTCACGTGGGATAAGCAGCCAAGAGTCAAAGCTGGCTTGCTGCAAATAACTCCACTTCCTTCCTTGAGAATGTGCATGTATGATAGGATTACGTGGTAAGACTTGCTGAGTACCTTTGTACTCATGTTTGTAATTAATGTTTTTGAGAGGACAATACTACCCCTCCGATGGAGTTCTATGTAGATATTGACTTGACAGAGTGAACTAGCCACCCGGTGGCGATCTAAGACTTGTGAAGGGCCATTGTAGATAGAAAGGCTCCAACAAGCTTTCTTTCTTTCTAGAGTCATACTCGGACTAGTTTGCTTCGGATGTGCTTGTATGATTGTATGACTTGAGTGTTGGGTCATGTGACCCCTACATATGACTATGTTATGTATGGCTCCTCGGGCCTCTTAAATAAAATACTTGAGTTGTAGAGTTTTGTTGTGATGCCTTGTTGTATTTACTCATATCGGGCATATTGCGTGTATGATTGAAATGCTTGGTATGAGTGGGATCCGACAAACTAGTTGTTTATCCTTGGCAGCCTCTCATATGGGAAATGTAGTCTAGTGCTTACGGCGATAGTAGTCCGCTACAGCCGGTTCACGGAGTCACCTAGCCCAGCACTCTTGCTTGGACACTTGGTGGCGGCATGTGATTCATTCGTTCCTATATACATCCCTTGAAATGTCACAGCGGTGGTATTGAGTCTGCCTAGCTTGCTACTGACCGGGATACGGAGTCCTTAGCCAGTGCTACAGCCAATTCATCGTTGATGACCGACATGCTCGAGGTGATTCATGTATGCTGTCCCCATAGGTTAGCGCCGCTTTGGGTTCACGACTAGCCATGTCGGCCGGGTTCTTTGTCATGTGGATGCTAGCGACACTATCATATCGTGAGCCAAAAGGCATAAGCGGTCCCGGGCCATGGTAAGGCGACACCGTGGGAATACCGTGCGTGAGGCGCAAAGTGATATGAGGTGTTACCGGCTAGGTCGATGTGACTTGGAATCGGGGTCGACACGCATCATCACCACAAACGGCACAAATTTTGCCAAAGCGCCTGGCCCGTTCTAGCGACGCGCAAGGCATCCGTGGACTTAGCGTCCGTTGCCCATCCATAGTCAAAAGCGGCTAGGTGGAGGCGGCGAAAACGGCCTCATCACCGCGGCATCAAGCCTCATTGAGTGAACCATTGGGCGTTCGATTGAACTCTTGGCTTGAGTTGCCGGCCGTCCTCTGGAATCTGCCTGCGACTCCAAACAAATCAGCGGCTTCACACCTTCTTTCTCGTCTATGATGCGAAGCCGTCATCCCAACGGATATAGAGTTCGACTCCCGCAGTCACCATGTACACACGAAGAGAAGCGGAAGAAGCACGTCAAGGCGGCGTCGATCTGCTGGAAGAGGAAGCGACTATTGGCACTTTCGGTCGGTCCGACATCTACCGGCGAGCCTGCGCCGTTACTACAACAAGAAAATCGAAGCCAAGATCATTCCTAGAAGGCGACCTTGTGCTCCGGCTGATCCGGCGAACAGCCCGGCCAGCCAAGTTAACGGCGCCTAGGGAAACCCATTCATCATCGAGAAAAGTGCTTTGGCAGCGACTCCTACTACGATCGGCCTTTCGAAGCCCGAGCACGCAAGAAGGCGACTCGGCAAAGAGGCGGGCGGCCATGGAATGTGAATCTCCTCCGAAGATTTTCTGAGTTGATGCGGTATGTACCACGCCACCCTTTGTGTTTAAAGTGCTAAGACTCAAGGGCCCCGAGGCGAGCTCAGGCTTATTTGGTGGGCGGGAGTAAGGAAAAACAGGCGCCCACACAAAATGGCTAAGGACCCAAAGCATAAACATAGTTTAAATCGGCTTCCACCCGTTTAAATAAAACCGACTCCTAAGTGATCGACTTGCCGCTTCTACCCAACTTTCTTAACGACTCTAAAAATGGCCAAGTACTTGCCTTCTCAAAAGTTGCCAAGCACTTGACCTGAGGCGGCGATCCATGAGCGGTTGCCCGATGGGCAAGCGGCATCTAAGGGAAAGCGGCAAAGAAAAAAGCCACAAGAGCAATAAGCAAGGAAGGATAAAATTAGAATAATATTTACACAAGCTTAGGCCCTTGGCAGGATCTTGGACGAGAGGTTGAGAATACACCCGGGTGGGTTGTGCAAATTAACAAGTTCTTTTAAAAGACTAGCAAGCAGATAAAATAAAGGAAAACAGCGGCCTAGAAGCAGCGGATGGGGTTGGAAGGCGGGAGGCGGCGCCCGGCGCGGCGGCGACTGGCGGTCTCGGCTTGATCGTCTCGGGGCAGCCCGGCCTAGGCAGGCGCGGCTCGTTCTTTGGAGGCGGTCGGCTGAGGCTGATCGCCCGCTCAGTCTTCTGGCGCCTCCATGCGTCTCCGTCCTCCGCCTTGTCTTCATCCTCGGTCTTTGAGTCGATCACCTCCATGAGTCCTCGCCCGTAGTCGGGTTCATCCCGAACCACTCGGTGGTGCCTCCCACCATCTTCAGCCTTCGAGGCGAAAGGCGCTGGTGTCCGTGTAGTCGGCGATCGCCGCCGCATGCTCGGCGAGGCGTCCTCGCGACCCGGCAGCTCCGCTGGGCCTCTAGCGGAATCGGCCAGCGGTCGAGATCCAGCCACGGATACCACGCCTTGGCGAACTCGAGGGCTCAGCGAGCTCCGGCCGAGCAGCGGAACCCTTCGGGCCTCAAGGCGGCCAGCCGCGACCTCCGGCCGGTCGGTGGTCCGGTGGGAGTCTGTGAACCGGCATGTCCGGCCACAAAGCAGCGATCGCTGGCGCCGACCGCGAAGGCGGCGCAACATCCGATGGCCCGACGCGAGCGAGCCTCAATGCTCGAGAGCTGCTCGTCAAGGGTCGAGGCGTTAGCTGCGATCTCGGCACCACCCGCCCTTCGGCGCCTCGCGATCAGCCTCGATAGCGATTGGCGCTGCGTATGACGGGAAGAAGTCGCCAGAAGCGAAGAAGGAAGTCGAAAAAGCGAAGTCGGCTGACCCATAGTCGGCGACCAAAAGAAAAATAAGCGAACTCACCATCGACGATATCCTCGATTTAGTAGGCCGGTCGGCACTTCTGTGGGTCGAGGCGGAGCTTCGCTCTCAAATTGGCTAGGAGGCGGCCTCTTTCTTCTCCGCCTCCCCTGCGCCACCTTGAGCAGCTCCCTGCTCCGCCGCTTGACGCTTGGCAAGGTTCTTCTTCTATGGCGAGCTTGCCGCCTCCTCCTCTTTGGCAGCAGCGGTGTCGGCCGTGCCAGCTGCCCCGAAGCGGCGGACTACGAATAATAAAAAGAAGAAGGGCGAAGTAAATCGTCTAAGAAGGTCGCCGGGAAGATCCGGCCCGACTGCATGACGATCGGCCGAATCTCGGGGACTACAGCCCATGAGTGCGCCAGTGCGCCCCTTGAAGAAAAACTCACCTCGGCTCCTCGCCAAGTCGGCGATCCGCTTGCTCGGCTCCTCAACGTTGCGGTTGAAGGCAGTAGCCTTGCGAGGTTGTGATACTCTGCGACAAGAATTCTAGACAAAGGTAAAAACTTGGAAGTAAGCAAATAAAGTTACAGGCACTTTGCTCGCGACCCGCCCAAACTTCGGGGACTACACCAGAAGTGTGCTGGCCTTACGGAAAAACAAGAAAAAAGTTGAAAAAAAACATACCCTTGCGGCGGATCGCGGCCTTGTGCGCCTTGGTGAGTTACGGATGGCGTCGCCCTCGGCTCGCAGCTTCTCACGGGCGTCGAGAGCCCGTGTTCAGCGGGCCGTGCCGCCTCCTCGCACCACCCAATGGCGCGGTGCTTGTCGCCTCGGCGTCGAGAATGGCCCGAGCTAAGCGCCGCGGTCTCAAAGGCGTGGCGCGAAATCGTCTTCTCAAGACTGCGTCGCTGGTGGTGGCGACTAGAGAAGTAGCTGCATACGGCCTCTTCGTCGATCGGCGACCTGCGGGTCGCTGGCTGCTTGCCTCGCGGCGCTCTCGGACTGCGGTGGGCGGCGGAGGTGCTTGGCCGTGCCCGTAAGGGAGACCTCGCCGCCTTCCCTCTGCGATGGGGACCTCACCGCCGACTCCCTCCGACTGCCCGTGAACTCCGGCAGCGGTGGCCGAAACTCAGCAGGGGTGACCCGAGCAGCGCCCGGCTGGGCGCGGCCTCTCGGCTCGCCTCTTGGCTGCGGCTGGCGGCTTGACCTCCTCAGATTCTTCTAAGGCAGCCGCCGCCTTCTTAGCCTCCGCTTTCTCCAGGCAGGCGGCTTCCTCTTCGTCGCGCTTCTCCTGCGCATTCCGCTGTGTGCCTCCCGGAGATGCGGAGCAACCATGCAAACTATTAGTGGGCGTCTCGCCCGACCCCATGGCGGAGGCGGCGACCCTCTCGAGTGAGGAGCCACGATGAAAAGAGACATGTGAAGACTTGGACAAGGCGGACAGAAAACAAGACAAAATAAAAAGTACTTACGCGGAGACCAGCGGTGGCTTCTTCACTTCCTTGCGGAGGCGGTTAGCCTTCACGACCGCCTCTTACATGCGAGTCGCGGCCGTTCCACAATTTCTTGGCCCGGCCGCTGGCAGACTCGGCCGGCCCGGCGCTTCTTCACGCCGCCTCGACCACCCAAGGCGGCGGAGCTCGCGCTGGATGGCCGCTTTCTGACGAGGGGGCGACTTCCTTCGCGCCGTTGTTGTCGGGCCGGTCGGCGAAGGTGGCCGAAGGCTGAAATCGTCGGCCTCCTCCTCCCTCGGCGTCGGTCTCCATCGCCGCCACGCTGAAATGGAAGTAGTCGGCGTCGCTTTCCGATCGATGGGGCGAATTCACAAGCCTGGCCCGTTGGCCGTGAAAGCTGCATGAGGATTAGATCGGAGAAGACCAAGGAAAATTAGAGCGGATTCGGCTGAAGAAGAAGCAGAGAAGCAAGGCGACTTACCAATGGCGGGGGTTGGCGGCGGTATGGCTCCTTGCCGAACTGCCATTCCTCCGTGAGGCCTTGATTCGCCAAGAAGTTCACCGTGTCCTCCACCTCCTGCGGGCATGTCTTTGGAGCACAGCCGGCTGGGGTCGGCGGCCGCTCATCGGCGGTCGGATGAGGTCGACCTTGAAGGAAGGACTCGGCGGCGCCACAAAGGCGGCAACAAGTCCGCCCGGTCGAACCCTCCGACCGCGTCATCACGCGGTCATGCTGACAGCGGCATTACTGCGAAGTCGGCGTCCGGGCCCGATGGGACCAGGTGGGAATCGCCCGCCAACTTCGCCCGGCCCGCGTAAAGCGGCAGAGTTGACCAGTCGCCCTCGGTGGCGGCGTTCTTGGCAATAAATATGTGCTGCCACATCTTCACCGATTTGATGAGGGGATGGCAGGAAAAGGGTTCTCGGGCACCGGCCTCCTCATGGCGATGAGCGTGCGCCTGAGCCCGACCTGTGGCGACATGGGTCCCGAGCAGCTTGGAAGAATTCCCCCAGCTCGATGGTGGGGAGAAGCGCCAGAAAGCCCTCACATAAGGATGCTAAAGCGGCCAGCAGCACCACCGTGTTGGGGGTGAGTGGTGCGGTGGAGGCGAAGAACTCCAGAACCGCGGAAGAAGCAGCTCGCCCGTGACCTAGCCAGCGCGAGGTGCGGCGGAAAATGACCGCTCGCCCTCCTCCGGCGCCAGTGTGATTCGCCCTCCAGCGGCCGAGTCCGCACTAGGTGGCTGCCGAGGGATGTGGCGCGTTTGGCGGAGGAACTTCGATGATGTAAATAAATCGATGATGGAGCCATCCCACCAGCCGAACCGCGGTGGGGCGCCCGGCAGAAGGAGCTCATCTCCGCGGCGCGACAAGGTTGGCGGCGGAGGCGAGAAGAAGGTGAAGCAAGAAAGGAGATGAAGCAAGGAGGCGAGAGGAGGCGGGGAGAGTGGGTGCGCGTGCGTCCGCCCCTCTCCCCCACCTACTTATAGCGCCTAAATTGAGAAGCGGGGGTGGCGTGGGATTAACCCATGCGTCCCCGCCCCGATTTAATCACGATATTCTTGCCTGATATTGGCGTGAAACCAACCACCCATACGACGCGGCGGATCCGCCCGTCTTGGCCTATGATGATGGCGGGCCCCGCTGACGGGCCTGTCTGAATTCGGCGGCGTGGGCTGGCGGTAGCCTGCCCGCGTGGCATCACGTGGCGGGCTGCATAGCGAGCAGCTGCACAGGAAGCTTATCGACACGCGCCGCTCGGACCCTTGCGACCTTGAAGCCTCGGAGAGCAAAGCGGCCTCCTCCAGGCCGACTCAGCTAGTCGGCTCAAGATAAAGGCAGCAAGACCAAGCCAATTCTTCCACTAAAGGGATGAAACTGTTGAGGCTCCTCAGCGTGTAGCCCTCGGTGCCTCACCAACTTAGGGACTCTTGTCGGAGTAATGGGCCATGGGTAGGCAAACCCGAGCCCAAGGACCTTTCAAAATATCGGGGCAGACTAAGCTCCTCAAGACCCCAAGGCAGCAGGCCGCCTTACGAGAGTCGGCGGCAGATGTCGCAGCCCCCTCAGCCGAGTCGAGAGGCGGCCTCAAGACAAGCCGACTCAAGACTAGCGACTTCCCATGAAGCGGCTATAGAAAGTCGGCCCGCGACTCCATCCACCTCACACTGGCGACCACGGCGGGATGGGATAAAAACGCCTTGCGGCCCGTCCCTGCCCGCTCATAAAAGCATAGCCCAGGCGCCCGTGCTGGCGGAGATCTACATGCTGTAGCGGCACTGTATACACCTTGACCTGGCGTCGATCCTTAGGCGATTCACCACCCACGATGGCTTTGTCATGCGACCCGAAAGGCGGCGGGACCCGCTGTCGGCGAGAAGTCTGAAAAACAGCGAAGCGCCCGAGCGGATCCGTTGGGTCGGCCTCAAAGTCGGCCGGCCTCCACAGGCTCAAGCGCCATTAACGGACAAGGCAGGGAATGGCAGTGATCGCCATGATGGCGCTTTGTTGCCATGACCCCGACCAAGCTTCGTGTCATTAGAAGCACTGATAACAACTGCAGCGGCAAGACCCTTGCATGGCGGACAAGAGCTGTCGGCCCCATGCTGGACCATCGGTGGGGCCCACTAGTCGGCGGGCCCAGGAGTCGGAAAAGGCGTCGACTTAAGGGCGGCAGGTGGGACCTCGTCGACAGGATTACCATTGTACCCCGGTGAGGCCTATATAAACCCGGGGCACCCATGCAAGGTTGGACCCCAATAGTTTTAGACACACATAGAGGGATGGGAAGAGCTAGCGTGCCTTCTCCTTCCTCACCCGAACAGCTCAAGGAGCAACCTTGTACCCACTTTGCCATAGTGATCATCGCGGAGACCCCATGAGCAGCGATGAGGTGTTATCTCCTCGGAGAGCCACGATGGGTAAGATCGCCGGCGTGCATGTCTTCGCCTCATCCGTTTCACGGCACGTGACGTTCTACTACGCCCCCTCCATGATAAGCCATCCTTTGGCATATGCACCAACCCCGACGGCACCCTCCACCTCCGGACGAATGGGCTGGCTTCTTGGGCCGGCTGGTCTAAGAGGTCGGTGATGGAAGGCAACAAGGCGCGAGAAGGCGGCCACGAGGGGAGCGAGTCCTCATGACCCCTCGCCCCCTCAAAGTTGCACCCACTTAACCACGGCCGGGATGGGCGTGGCTACAATCTGACCTTCCACCCCTCGAATCCGAGGCGGGCGTGGCCATGGTGCGGGTGTACCAGCAGACACCCCTCGCCCGTGGCTGCTTTGTTGCCACTGCGACCCATGACATCATCTCGTCCAAGGCACCGCGCTCCCATGATGGGTGGTGATGCGACCCCAGGCCAGGCCTACTGTCCGTGAGCCACCGGAAGGCGGCGAACCCCAAGCGGCGGCATGAGGGGTGGGCGGACTCTGCCGAGGCGGTGA
Source organism: Aegilops longissima (assembly GCA_021605205.1). NCBI lineage: Eukaryota > Viridiplantae > Streptophyta > Magnoliopsida > Poales > Poaceae > Aegilops > Aegilops longissima. The sequence continues at coordinate 531,815,408 of CM038681.1, read as the reverse complement.
TCGTCTCCGTCGTAGCTATAATTTTGATTGTTCCATGCCAATATTCTACAACTTTCATATACTTTTGGCAAGTTTTATACTATTTTGGGACTAACATATTGATCCTTGCCGGTGCTAGTTCACATTTGTTGCATGTTTTTGTTCATGAAAATCCATATCAAGCGGAGTCAAGCAGGATAAAAACAGGCGGAGATTTTTTGGAATATATGTGAATTTTGGTAAGTGGAATCAACACGAGGCGATGCCGAGGGGCCACGAGGTGAGGGAAAGCGCCTGGCCGTTTACTGCGCGACGCAAGGCATCCGGCGGACTTAGCGTCCGTTGCCCATCCATAGTCAAGCGGCTAGGTGGAAGCGGCTGACGGCCTCATCACTTGCGGCATCAAGCCGGTTGGTCGAACCATTGGGCGTTCGATTGACTGCTGGCTTGAGGTTGCCGGCCGTCCTCACAGGAATCTGTGGCGACTCCAAACAAGTCAGCAGCTTCACCCTTCTTTCTGCGTCTATGATGCGGCCGTCATCCCGCGGATATAGAGTTCGACTCCCATGAGTCACCATGTACGAAGGAAAGCGGAAAAGCCGTCAAGGCAGGCGTCGATCTCGCTGGAAGAGGGCGACTATTGGCACTTTCGATCGGTCGACATCTACCGGCGAGCTGCGCCGTTACTACAACAAGAAGGTCAAGCCAAGATCATTCCTAGAAGCGACCTTGTGCTCCGGCTGATCCGGCGAACAGCCGGCAGCAGATTATCCGGCGCCTTAGGAAAAACCCATTCATCATCGAGAAAAGTGCTGAGCAACGACTCCTACTACCTGATCGGCCTCGAAGCCCGAGCAGAAGGAGCGACTCCGGCAAAGAGGCGAGGCGGCCATGAAATGTGAATCTCCTCGAAGATTTCGCGATTGATGCGGTATGTACCACGCCACCCTTTGTGTTTAAAGTGCTAAGACTCCGGGCCCCGAGGCGAGCTCAGGCTTGTATTTGGTGGGCAGGAGTAAGGAAAAAACGGCGCCCACACAAAAATGGCTAAGGACCCAAAGCATAAACATAGTTTAAATCGGCTTCGGTAGTTTAATAAAGCAGACTCCTAAGTAGTCGACACGCTTCTACCCAACTTTCTTAACGACTCTAAAAATGGCCAAGTACTTGCCTTCTCAAAAGTTGCCAAGCACTTGACCTGGGCCTGAGTCCATGAGCCGGTTGCATCGATGGGCGGCGGCATCTAGGGAAAGCGGCAAAGAAAAAAGCCACAAGAGCAATAAGCAAGGAAGGATAAAATTAGAATAATATTTACACAAGCTTAGGCCCTTGGCGGATCTTGAGACAGAGGTTGAGAATACACCTTGGGTGGGGTGTGCAAATTAACAAGTTCTTTTAAAGACTAGCAGATCAAAAAATAAAGGAAAACAGCGGCCTAAAGCAGCGGATGGGGTTTAGAAGGCGGAGGCTGGCGGTGCCAGGCAGCGGCAGCAACTGGGCGGTCTCGGCTTGATCGTCTCGGGGGCAACCCGGCCCAAAGGCGCGGCTCGTTCTTTGGGCCTTGCAGTCGAGAGGCTGATCGCCGCTCGCGTCTTCTGGCGCCTCCATGCGTCTCCGTCCTCCGCCTTGTCTTCATCCTCGGTGCTGGAGTCGATCACCTCCCGAGTCCTCGCCGTAGTCCGGGTTCATCCCGAACCACTCGGCGGTGCCTCCCACCATCTTGACCCGCTCGGGGGCGAAAGCCGCTGGTGTCCGTGTAGTCGGCGATCGCCGCCGCATGCTCGGCAAGCGTCCTCGCGACGGCAGCTCCGCTGGGCCTCTAACCGGAATCTGACAGCGGTCCGGATCCAGCCACGGATACCGCGCCTTGCGAACTCCGAGGGCTCGGCGAGCTCCGCCGAGCCGCGGAACCCTTCGAGCCTCAAGGCGGCCAGCGACCTCCAGCCGTGTCGGCGGTCGGTGAGAGTCTGTGAACAAGCATCCGGCCACAAAGCAGCGATCGCTGGCGCCCGACCGCGAAGAGCGGCGCAACATCCGATGGCCCGACGCGAGCGAGCCTCAATGCTCGGGAGCTGCTCGTCAAGGGTCCGAGGCGTTAGCTGCGATCTCGGCACCACCGCCCCAGCGCCTCGCGATCAGCCTCGATAAGCGATTGGCGCTGCGTATGACGGGGAAGAAGTCGCCAGAAGCGAAGAGGAAGTCGAGAAAAAAGGAGTCGGCACGACCCATGGTCAGCAAAAAGAAAAATAGGCGAACTCACCATCGGCGATATCCTCGATTTCAGTGGAGGCCGGTCAGACACTTCTGTGGGTCGGGCGGGCTTCGCTCTCAAATTCGGCTAGGAGGCGGCCTCTTTCTTCTCCGCCTCAGCACTGCGCATACCTTGAGCAGCTCCCTCTGCTCCGCCCGTGGCGCGTGCCAGGTTCTTCTGGCCAGCTTGCCGCACTCCTCCTCTTTGGCAGCTGGCGGTGTCGGCCGTGCCAGCTGCCCCGAAGGCGGACTACTGAATAATAAAAAAGAAGAATGGCGAGTGGTCAGCAGCTAAGAAGGTCGCCGGGAAGATCCGGCCCGACTGCGCAGCGATCGGCTCCAATCTCGAGGACTACAGCCCAGGTCAGTGTGCCAGCGCCCTTGAAGAAACTCACCTCGGCTCCTCGCCAGTCGGCAGATCCGCTTGCTCAGCTCCTCAGCGTTGCGGTTGAAGGCAGTAGCGGAGGTTGTGATCTCCTGCGACAAGAATTCTAGACAAAGGTAAAAACTTGGAAGTAAGCAAATAAAGTTCGAGAGCCACTTTGCTTTCGGCCAAGACCGGAAACTAGGACTACACCCCGAGGGTGTTGGCCTTGCAGAAAGAAAAAAAGAAAAAGTTCGAAAAAGAAACATACCCTTGCAGTGATCGCGGCCTTGGTCTTGGTGAGAGTTACAGATGGCGTCGCCCTCATTTCGCAGCTTCTCACGGGCGTCGAAGCGCCGTGTTCAGCGGGCGTGCCGCCTCCGCACCACCCAATGGGCGCGTGCTTGTCGCCTCGGCGTCGAGAATGGCCCGAGCTAAGCGCCCGGTCTCAAAGGCGCGGCGCCAAGTCGTCTTCTCAAGACTGCGTCGTCTGGTGAGGCGACTAGAAATAGCTGCCCACGGCCTCTTCGTCGATCGGCCTGTTACCAGAGTCCGCTGGCTTGCCTCGCGCGCTCTCGGACTGCGGTGGGCGGCGGAGGAGGCCTGGCCGTGCCCGTGGGGAGACCTCGCCGCCTTCCCTCTGCGATGGGGACCTCACCGCCGACTCCCTCCGACTGCCCGTGAACTCCGGCAGCGGTGGCGCGAGCTCAGCAGGGGGTGTGGCGGCGCCGGCCGAGGCGCGCGGCCTCTCGGCTCGCCTCTTGGCTGCAGCCAGCGGCCGACCTCCTCCAGATTCTTCTAAGCGAGCCGCCGCCTTCTTAGCCTCCGCTTTCTCCAGACGAGGCGGCTTCCTCTTCGTCGCGCTTCTCCTGCGCATTCCGCTCTGTGCCTCCGGGGAGGCGCGGGGCAACCATGACTACTATTAGTGGGCGTCTCCGCCGACCCCATGGCCAGGCGGCGGCGGCCGACCCTCTCCGGTGAGGGCCACGATGAAAAAGACATGTGAAGACTTGGACAAGGCGGACGGAAGAAAACAAGACAAAATAAAAAGTACTTACGCGGAGACCAGCGGTGGCTTCTTCACTTCCTTGCAGGCGGTTAGCCTTCATGACCGCCTCTTACATGCCTAGTCGCGGCCGTTCCCACAATTTCTTGGCCCGGCCGCTGGCAGATTCGGCCCGGCGGCGCTTCTTCACGCCGCCTCGACCACCAAAGGCGGCGGAGCTCGCGCTGGATGGCGGCTTTCTGACGCGTGAGGGCGACTTCCTTCGCCCGTTGTTGTCGGGCCGGTCGGCGAAGGTGGCGAAGGCTGAAGTCGTCGGCCCCTCCTCCTCCTCGGCGTCGGTCTCCCGCCAGCACGCCCAAAGTCGGGTGCGTAAACGTCGCTTTCCGCCCGTCGGGGGCGAATTCTAAGCGGCTTGGCCTTGGCGCCAGTGAGGCTGCATGGGGGATTCTGAATCGGAAGACCAAGGAAAATTAGAGCGGTTCGTGAAGAAGAAAGCAGAGAAGCAAGAGCGACTTACCAATGGCGGGGGGTTGGCGGCTAGTATGGCTCCTTGCCGAACTGCCATTCCTCCGTGAGGCGCGGTTCGTAAAGAAGTTCACCGTGTCCTCCACCTCCACCTTGAGGGCATGTCTTTGGAGCACAGCCGGCTGGGGTCGGCGGCGCTCATCGGCAGATCAGATGAGGTCGGCCTTGAAGAGAAGGACTCGGCGCGCCACAAAGCGGCCAACAAGTCCGCCCGGTCGAACCCTCCGACCCGCGTCATCACGGTCATGACAGCGGCATTACTGCGGGGAGTCGGCGTCCGGGCCCGATGGGACCAGGTGGGAGAGTCGCCCGCCAACTTCGCCCGGCCCGTAAAGGGCAAGTTGACCAGTCGCCCTCGGTGGCGGCGTTCTTGGCGATAAGTATGTGCGCTGCCACATCTTCACCGATTTGATGAGGGGATGGCAGGAAAAGGGTTCTCGGGCACCGGCCTCCTCATGGCGATGAGCGTGCATGAGCGGCACTTGCGGCGACATGGGTCCCAGGCTTGGCTTGGAAGAATTCCCCACAGCTCGATGGTGGGGAGAAGCAAGAAAGCCCTCACATAAGGATGCTAAAGGCGGCAGCACCACCGTGTTGGGGTGAGTGGTGCGGTGGAGGCGAAACTCCAGAACCGCGGAAAAAGCGCTCGCCCGGCAGCCCTAGCCAGCGCATGAGTCGCGGCGGAAAATGACCCGCTCGCCCTCCTCCGGCCGGTGTGATTTACGCCCTCCAGCGTAGTCCGCGCACTAGGTGGCTGCCGGGGATGTGGCGCGTTTGGCGGAGGAACTCGATGATGTCGTCGTCGATGATGGAGCCATCCCTGCGCCGAGCCGCGGTGGGGAGGCGCCACGAAGAAGGAGCTCATCTCGCGGCGCGACAAGGTTGGCCTTGGCGGAAGGCGAGAAGAAGGTGAAGCAAGAAAGGAGATGAAGCAAGGCGAGAGAGGAGGCGGGGGAGAGTGGGTGCGGCGTCGTCACGCCCTCTCCCACCACCTATATAAGCGCCTAGGCTGAGAAGCGAGGTGGGCGTGGGATTAACTTCGCCCGTCCCCGCTTACCCGATTTAATCACGATATTACTTGCGCGATAGGTAGCGTGAAACTAACACCTGCCGACGCGGCCGGATCCGCCCGTCTTGGCCCGTAACAGATAATGGCGGGCCCCGCTGGCGGGCCTGTCTGAATTCGTGGCGTGGTGCAGCAGCAGCCTGCCGCGTGGCATCACGTGGCGGGCTGCGATAGCAGCTGCACGGAAGCTTATCGAACCACGCTTTTCGGACCCCTTGCGCGACCTTGAAGCCTCGAGAGGAGCAAGGCGGCCTCCTCCAGGCCGACTCCAGCTAGTCGGCTCAAGATAAAGGCAGCAAGACCAAGCCAATTCTTCCACTAAAGGATGAAACTGTTGAGGCTCCTCAGCGTGTAGCCCTCGGTGCCTCACCAACCGGGGACTCTTGCCGGAGTAATGGGCCATGGGTGGCAAACCCGAGCCCAAGGACCTTTCAAAATATCAGGGCAGACTGCGCTCCTCAAGACCCCAAGGCAGCGAGCACGCCTTAGAGTCGGCGGCCAGTGCAGCTGCCTCCAGCCGAGTCAGAGGCGGCCTCAAGACAAGCCGACTCCAAGACTAGCGACTTCCCATGAAGCGGCTATAGAGAGTCGGCCCGCGACTCCATCCACCTCTGCGCACGGCGACCACAGGCGGGATGGGATAAAGCCGCCTGCGGCCCGTCCTACCCGCTCATAAAAAAGCTGGCATAGCCACGAGGCGCCCGTCCGGCGGAGATCTCTACATGCGGTTGACCTTTGTATACGCCTTGACCTGGCGTCGATCCCTTGAGGCAGATTCCTGTACCCACGATGGCATGTCATGCATGCGACCGAAGGCAGCGGGACCCGCTGTCGGCGAAGAATCTGAAAAGCAGCGAACGCCGAGCGGATCCGTTGGAGTGGCCTCAGCGAAGTCGGCCGGCCCCTCCACGGGCTCAAGCGCCATTAACGAGACAAGACCGGGAATGGCAGCGATGATACGCCCGCCGATGGCAGCACCTGTTGCCATGACCCACGATAAGCTTCGTGTCATTAGAAGCCTTGCTCTGATAACTGCCAGCCGGCAAGACCCGCCAGGCCGGACAAGGACTGTCGGCCCCATGCTGGACCATCGGTGGGGCCCACTAGTCGGCGGGCCCGAAGTCGTGAAAAGGCGTCGACTTAAGAGGTACGGAATTTGGGACCTCGTCGGCCAGTTACCATTGTACCCCGGGGTAGGCCTATATAAACCCAGGGCACCCATGCAAGGTTGGACCCCAATAGTTTTAGACACACATAGAGGGATGGGAAGAGCTAGCGTGCCTTCTCCTTCCTCACCCGAACAGCTCAAGGAGCAACCTTGTACCCACTTTGCCATAGTGATCATCGGAGACCCATGAGCAGCGATGAGGGTGTTATCTCCTCGGAGAGCCACAGAAGCTGGGTAAGATTAGCGGCGTGCATGTCTTCGCCTCATCCGTTTCTGGCACGGCTGACGTTCTACTCGCCCCTCCATGATAAGCCATCCTTTGGCATATGTCGCACCAACCCCGACAGCACCCTCACACCTCCCGGACGAATGGCTGGCTTCTTGGGCAGTGGTCTAAGAGGTCGGTGATGGAAAACAACAAGGCCTTGAAAGGCGGCCACGAGGGGCCGAGTCCTCATGACCCCTCGCCCCCTCAAAGTTTGCACCCACTTAACCACGGCGGGATGGGGCGTGGCTACAATGCGGCCTTCCACCCTCGAATCCAGGGCAGAGCGTGGCCATGGTGCGGGTGTACCAAGCAGACACCCCTCGCCCGTGGCATGCTTTGTTGCCCGCGACCCATGACATCATCGTCCAAGGCACCCGCGCTCCCATGATGGGTGGTCGATGCGACCCCAGGCCAGGCCCTACCTGTCCGTGAGCCACCGGCGAACCCCAGACCCCAAGCGGCAACGAGGTGGGCGGACTCTGCCGAGCTAGCGATCGTCTCCGTCGTAGCTATAATTTTGATTGTTCCATGCCAATATTCTACAACTTTCATATACTTTTGTAAGTTTTATACTATTTTGGGACTAACATATTGATCCTTGCCGATGCTAGTTCTGTTTGTTGCATGTTTTTGTTCATGAGAAAATCCATATCAAGCGGAGTCCAAGCAGGATAAAACGGCGGAGATTTTTTGGAATATATGTGAATTTTGGTAAGTGGAATCAACACGAGGCGATGCCGAGGGGCCACGAGGTGAGGGGCACGCCAGAGTCGGGCATACCACAGGCCCTCGTAGCCACTCCTTAAGGCGGTTGGTGCCCTTCTTTCGTGCATAAAACCCAATATTTGGATAAAATCGTGTCCAAATTACAGCCCAATCAGAGTTCTGGATCTCAGAGAATATAAGAAAGCGATGAAAGGGGAGAAATGGGAGCAGAAAGCAGAGAGAGACAGAGACAAATCCAATCTCGGAGGGCTCTCGCCCTCCGCCGCCATGGAGGCCATGGACGGAGGAAACCCTTCTCCCATCTAGGGGAAGGTCGAGGAAAAAAGAAGGAGAATGGGGCTCTCTCCCCTCTCTCCCGTTAGGCCTTGACCGCTTGCGGGCCATCATCATCACCGCAATCTACACCAACACCTCCGTCATCTTGACCAACATCTCCATCACCTTCCCCATCTATCTACAGCGGTCCACTCTCCATAGCAGCTGTACCCTCTACTTGAACATGGTGCTTTATGCTTCATGTTATTATCCAATGATGTGTCGCCATCCTATGATGTACGAGTAGATTTTCGTTGTCCTATCAGTAATGGTGAATTGCTATGATTGGTTTAATTTTCTTGTGGTTATGTTGCTGTCCTTTGGTGCCCATCATATGAGGCGCGTGGATCACACCATAGGGTTAGTTGTATGTTGATAGGACTATGTATTGGAGGGCAAGAGTGACAAAAGCTTCAACCTAGCATAGAAATTGATGCATCACGGGATTGAAGGGGACCAATATATCTTAATGCTATACTTAGGTTTTACCTTAATGAGCGTTAGTAGTTGTGCTTGCTAATAGTTCCAATCATAAGTGCATAGAATTCCAAGTTAGGGATGACATGCTAGAAGTGGCCTCTCCACATAAAACTTGCTATCGGTCTAGTAAAGTATTCAATTGCTTAGGAAAATTTAGCAACTCCTACCACCACTTTTCCACACTCGCTATACTAACTTTATTTCTCCTTTATCTAAACAACCCCTAGTTTTTATTCTGGCGCTCTTTATTATCTTGCAAACCTATCCAACAACACCTACAAAGTATTTCTAGTTTCATACTTGTTCTAGGTAAGCGAGCGTCAGCGTGCGTAGAGTTGTATCGGTTGTCGATAGAACTTGAGGAATATTTGTTCTACCTTTAGCTCCTCGTTGGGTTCGACACTCTTACTTCTCGAAAGAGCTACAATTGATCCCCTATACTTGTGGGTTATCAAGACCTTTTTACGGTGTGCGTTCTTTGAGGAGCAATAGTGTGAGGTGAATATTCTAGTGTGTGATTATTTCCTTTATCACTAAGTAATTTTATTTGCTATTCTAAGTTTTTCTCCATCTTTAGTTATGGATATGGAACACGAAATACCAAAAAAATAGGTTTACTTGTTAGTCATGGAGATGAGGAACCTCCTAAAACCCTCGATGCTGGTTATGTGAAAGATATTATGTACTTCTTTGATAATCCTGAGAAAACTCCATTCAACTTTATAATGGGAGTACCGTTGGATCAACGTGAATACTTTAGGGATTATCGCTTGACTCAAAAGGAAACTATTATGGGATCAAATTTATATGTTGTATTGGTATGCTAGGCAACTATGCTTGAGATATGATTATACTTGTGGCTCTAGGATGAAGGCTCCACACCTTCCCTTTTCATGCAAATTTAATGATAATGAAACCTTAGCTTCTTATGCTAATGGTATATATGATTACTATGATGTGGAATGAATAGAAGAATTTGTTTCTTTTAAGGGTGCATGTGAAATTGAATCTTTGTTTAAAGAGTTTGAAGATTTTGATGATTCAATTTATAGACCTGAAAATTTAGCTATCCTTATATATTGCTATGAGAATTATAAATACAATTATGATATTGATGAATTTATTGAGAAAGTCTCTGCTGTCAGAAGAGACTAATATTTTGCGAGTCTATGGAAGAAGAAATTGATAAAACTGTGAGCTCCTTTGGATGAAAAAGATGATGATGAGAAGCGAAAAATAAAAGGAGGAAGATCGGATCAGCTAACCATGCCCACCTTCTAATGAGAGTAACTTTCCAACTCATACATTATCTAATGTCCCTTCGTTCTTACCGAAGGATGAATGCCATGATAATTGTTATTATCCTATTGATTCTTTTTGAAATATCCCTTTTTGATGATGCTTGCTATGCTTGTGGCCAAGATGCCAATATGAATTATGCTTATGGAGATGAACTTGCTATAGTTCCTTATGTTAAACATGAAATTGTTGCTATTACTTACATTATGATAGTCCTATTATCTTTTGAATTCTCCTGACTACACTATATCGGAGAAGTTTGCCCTTATTAAGGATTATATTGATGGGTTGCGTTTCACTACTACACATGATGATTTTGATAGATATAATATGCATGTGCTTGCTGCTCCTACTTGCAATTATTATGAGAGAGGAACTACATCTCCGCCTCTCCATATTTCCAATACGATAAAATTGCAAGAGACTGTTTATACTATGCATTGGCCTTTACTATGTGTGCATGAATTTTAATTTTATGACACGCCGATGCATAGGAAGAGAGTTAGACTTTGTTGTTGCACGATATATGTTACTTTGTGCTCAATACTAAATCACAAATCATTGTTAATTAAAATTGGCTTTGATATACCTTGGGATCCGGGTGGATTCATTACTTGAGCACTATATGCCTAGCTTAATGGCTTTAAAGAAAGCGCTGCCAGGGAGACAACTCGGAAGTTTTAGAGAGTCATTTATTTCTGTTGTGTGCTTTTATAAAGTTTAAAAACAAAAAAGTAAAGAGGGTAACCTAAAACTTTTCAAAAAAAAGCGAAAGTGAGAAACACGAGCATTGTTAAAGTGGGAGCTAGCCTTGAACTTTGTTCATGCCCATGGAAACTTTGTGACCCTTGATTACAAAAACTTTTCAACAAAATAGTTATCCTTGTACAAATCAGTTGTATCATAAAAATAATGTGCCAAGATTTGCCTTTAGGATGTTTACATTGCTTGTTGGTTTGTGCGGTGCAAAATAAAAACTTTGGCTGTAGTGCGTGATTTTCCATTTTTTACTGGAATGTCAAACGGTTCTGAAACGTTTTGAACTGTATTTCTATACAAATTGTTTATTTTTCCTAATTTTTTCAGAATTTTTGGAGTACCAGAGGTATGGTGAATGTTCAGATTATTACAGACTGTCCTGTTTAAGACATATTCTGTTTTGATCCATAGTGTAACACCCCAAAAATTTAACCTTGTTTTGTTAATTAAAATTTTGCCAGGAAATTAAAACTTTTATTTTCTAGGCTCCCTTTTATTTTTAACATTTCCTTCCTTTTATCATGGAGTTATTTCCTTGGTGAAAACTTTTCAAATATGTTATTGGACTTGTTTATCCTCTCAAGAAAATCTTTCTTTTCATCGGAGAAATTAATTATATAATAACCCCATAATCTTTATTTTCTTGAAAAATGGTTTCCCATGGTTTTATGGTCCTTTTGAACTGCAACCCTTTTATAAATTCTTTCAAAACTCCACCAACAATTGGGGATGTCTGTGATGTCACCAAACCACTTTTATGCAAAAGATATTTCATTCCTTGGATATTTTGAGCTCTGCATCATATTTTCAAATCTGGTCCAGTGAGCAGTTTTACACTACAACCCATTTAAATATTCCTTTCTAGCTTCCACCAAAATTATGGGTTGTTAGTAGCAGCCTATGATTCAACTTTATGCAAAAACCTAGTGATGCAATTTGAAAATTTTGAGTGAATCAACCTCATCTTCATTCTGGTCCAACATGATGGTTTGTACAGCATCCATATTTTTGCTTGGTATTTGGCCCTTGATTCTTTCCCTGCTTGTAGACCACCCTACTAAACCCCTAAGTCCAGGAGCATGCACCCATTGGATCATTTTTGGTTCAAGAAGTGATGACATTTGTCTCCTGTCCAGAATTGAGTTTTTGCAAAACTTGCACTAACTACTTTCTGTATTTGGCCACCTAACCTCACCACCCTTTTATTCACCTAATGAGACCACCATCTGGGGTTTTTGACCACTCCATGACCTGCCTAGATGCCTCGACATTTTGTCAAACACCTTGTGGGCATGAACAGATTTGGCATGATTGTAAGTTTGTGTTGTGAACTTTCCCATCTGTCCAAACCAAGTTGTCAACTAGCCCACTAAGGGTCTCTAGCCCAGGCCTGTGGTTTGCACTAGCTCTCTAGCAGTTTTGCCATCCTGGCATTTAGTCGAGCGATCGCCGTGCCGCCGGAGCTCGGCGAGAAACACGCGTTGTGCCGTGCTCGCGCCCGACCAGCGCCCCTGGATAAGCTTCCCGAGCTCATCCTGATCCTTTCCATCTCGCCCGCGTCACGACAAAGGCCCGACCGCCACCTACGCCCCTGCAGCGTTGCGGCAAGCTCTTGGCGGCACGCCGCGGCGCATCCGCCACCGCCACAGGCACCGCCCAAACCACCACGGTCGCCCGGCTTCGCCTCCTTCCGGCGGTGGGTGGTGGTCGTTAGCCCACAGAGCTAGCCAGCCACCGCCACGTCGCCTGCGGCTGGGGAGGCGGTTCACCGCCGTTCTTATCTCCGGCCACCTCGGACCGACCTAACGCGCTATAAAGGCCCCCCCAAGCTCCTCCGAGCCCTCGGCGACCCACCGTCCTTCTCATGCCCCCTTAGTCGTCGATCAGGCGAGGAGGTGCGTCTTCAACCTCTCCGGTCAACAAGGCCGCCGCCTCCTCCCGATCAGTTCCGACGCACCAAGACCTCCCCTGCCATCCCAAACGCCACCCTCCGACTCCACTTGAACCCGCGAAGCTGCCTAGCCTCCCAGACACAGCTAGGAACCACCATGGCAGAATCCCTAAATCCACGAAGCCTCCCTCACCCTGTGAGCTACGCGCAGCGACTCCCTCCACCCCGCGACCCTCGACCACGGGAGGACCGCCTAGGAGTGGCGGATCCATCCCTGCACTCGGATGCCCGCGAAGAACCTCCGTTCGCGGTGGCGATCGCGGACGTCCGCCTCTACAGGCGAGAGAAGAGGAAGGAGTGGGGACTAGTCAAACCTGACTAGTGGGCCCCCTGGACCCACTGTCAGTGACTCCCAGCAGTCCATGCTGGATAAGTGGGCGTAAAAGCTTAAGTACGTATCCTCTGCAGGGCGTAATCCCGTTTGAACCGTTTTCCTTTTCTAATTTTATTAAAAGCGATTTTGACCAAATGTTTGACTGGCGTATCTTTTTAAATAAAAGTCGAAATGAGTTGATTCTTTTCCTACCTCTCTCAAATTTAATCTAGTTTATTTTAAGATTTATTGGAAAATTTTCCAAAACAACTTTTGTGCTGATTTGAATTTGTGTGTTAATTCAAATATTTTCTAAATAGGATTTTTGAAGAGAGGAAAAGCTTTCAAAGTTTTGGAATGCACCTGACTTTCCACACCTTGGAGGCAAGCATTCTGAACCCTGGCATAATACTTTTGATGTGTTAGCCGACACGTTTATAACACCACCTCATTTGAAGAGCTCGTTATTTCATGTTATATGATCATTTGCATGAATGCATATTAGTGATCTCCTTGTTGTTGGAAATGAATATACTTGTGATGGTAACCACTCTCATGTGCCTTGCATGCTTGCGGAAAGGAATCCGGAAAGCCTACGCCTTGGGTAGGCGTGAGCTTGTCGCCGTTCCCGTCGGAGACGGTTATGTCCCGTATGGCATGGTATTGGTTGAAATATTTTGTTATGCTAATCATGCGGGGAATGCTTAAACCTCTGAGTCGGCCATAGATCGAGTCTTGTTCCAATAACCCCATACTTGTTTACGTACAACCACTTGTCTCTACAACAAGTAGAGTGCAGTTCAATAATTTGTCAACCCCTTTCCTAGCACACACCGTCTGGAGAGGCCATGATGGAAGATCTAGGAGGCATCCGGTGAGGCATGCCATCGACCGAGGCATGGGTGTTTCAGTTGTAACCGAAGGGTAGCTCCCCTAGTTTGCGCGCGGTATAAATTTTGTGATCCCATGCTACGTCGAGGTTGTAGCCTCCCCACTTAGAGTTTTGCTTGATAGGCGTCGTGGGTGATTCCAACCACCGGTAAGTTAAGCTGGTGTGTGCAAGTTAGGTGTGTTTTCAACTAAAAGACCGTAGACGGAATTAGCCCCGATGGACTAAAGAAATCCGTTACTCGTGGGTAAAGAGTACACCCTCTGCAGAGATATTAAACCTATTAGGATAGCCGTGTCCATGGTTAGGACTACGATGCAGGTCGGGCCAAGTGTCGGTCTTGAAGGAGAGCGCTAAACCAGAACATGGATCATGATTTGTGACTTGTGTTGATTATGATGATTATGATTATTATTATTATTATGGACTAACCCATTATATTATTGAGTATCCTGGAGCAGTTCTACCTCCTGGATATTCATTGTGATTATTTATTTAAAATCCCTTTATGTGGTGTCATTTGAGGCATCCATTGTGGCATTACTTGTTATTTATTTTCCTTATAAGCCCTTTATGTGGTGTCGTTGAGATGCCATTGTGGCAATGTTTGTTATTTAATTTCGTTATAAGCCCTTTATGTGGCGTCATACAGACCTTAGCATTGTGCATCTTGGTATTTATTTACTTTATAAGCCCTTTATGTGGCGTCATACGAAGACCTTGACTTGTCATGTGCTTGTTATTTATTTACTTTATAAGCCCTTTATGTGGCGTCGCCTACAGACCTTTGGTTGTGTATGCTTGTTATTTATTTACTTTATAAGCCCTTTATGTGGCGTCGCCTGAGCGCTTCGCTGTAACATGCTTGTTATTTATTTACTTTATAAGCCCTCTATGTGGCGTCGCACAGGCCTTGATTGTAACATGCTTCATATCATGACCCCCCTTTAGAGGTGCGCTTGATTCTCGATCGGTGCATGTTATTTATACCCCATTATGCCATGTTCTTGTTACATATAAATAACCTGTTTGCATGCATCAGAGATTTTATTTTATGACTGACAATGTGATCATAGAATATTTCCGTGCATGATTATCATGTATATTATACCCATGTTCATAATGTTTGCGAGTACATTCAAAGTACTCACTGGCTTGTCCCTGGCTATTGTCTTGGCCAGATATCTTACATGGAGAGGGGCTGCGATGACCGCCCGGAACCTAAGCAGGAGACTGCAGCCTCGCGAAGATATGAGTTATCTGGTCAGCTGTTCACATGGGAAATGGAGTCCCATAGACACCGATGATCCACAAACCGATTCCGCCATCAACCACTAGAAACCATTTGTTGTACTCCCAGGCCAGAATGGTCTTGTACTACATATATTCTGTAGTTTTCTTGGAGTTTACATATCAAGTTGGTGCCCCATCAGCTAATAGTAATCACAGGGCTGGTGAGCACAACGGCCATTTTCTGAAATTAATACCGGAAAAACCGGTGCCCACAGACTTGGTATCGAGCCAGGCTAACCATTGGCTAATCCTATCTTAGCCAGGTCGATAAACCTAGGTAAACCAACCCACCAGACCTTAACTGAACCCAGCCAAGCTACCGTGCAAGATAGCCACACGGTGACCCCGACACTTTTGGCGGTCGATTGCCAACCTATCAACCAGCACAGTCGATCACGCGCCCGATGACCGGCGCCTATAATGTCTCATTCGCAAGTGTGCGAAGGAAGACTTCGTTCCTTTTTCTATAAAAAGACACGCTCACCTCAACCCAACCGCAACCTGGCCGCTTCCCAAACCGAGCCACAATGTGCGCCCACAATGTGCGGTCGAGACAGCATGGCCATCGACAAGGATTATGAGATAATCCGGATAGTGGTCGATATCCTTTGGAGCGAGAAAGAGGTCGGGTTAGCACAAGGATGACAGTCTTGCCTTGAGCCCGACAACATATATCGTCTGCGGCAAAGGAGCGAAGTGTGACACGTTGTACAGGTTCGCCTAACCAGCTTCATAGTGCGCTTGGTGGTCGGCACGCCTTGCTAGAGGCGCTACCAACCGTCAGGTCGGAGGTGATCGAACTGTGACCAAGCTGACTTGAACCTAAAATTCGGCGGCAACAAGGGAAGGAACCTCGAGGTCAGTTCATAGGACCTTTGGTGGATGTGATCGAGCTGGACTAGGAGCGTGACCGAAATGAACTTTAGACTTTAGGGTCCGTCACGAGGCCCAAGTGTTGAGCTTCATGACGGACGCCTATATAAAGTGGAGGTGCAGCACACTCAGGCGGTTGATCGTTTGACGCTGCGACTAGGGTTTGCATGTGTTGCGAATATGTAACGTCCCGATCGGCTATATCTCCCGTGTCGAGGCCGCGACTTAGAGGCATAACCGCATTGAAAGCAATGTCATAAGTGAGGTAATCTTCACACAACCCATGTAATAATTAAGGGAAAGATACATAGTTGGCTTCGATCGCCACTTCACAGATACATAAATAAACATTCATCATTGAGTACACTCAAGGTCGACTACGGAACCAAAATAAAGAAGATACCCCAAATGCTAACACAGATCCCGAATCGTCCCAGCTGGGCACCACTCTGATCATCTGGAAAAGACACATAGTAACGACCACGTTCCTCGTCGAACTCCACTTGAGCTCGGTGGAATCACACCTTTGGCATCGTCGGAACCTGCAACTGTGTTTGGAAGTATCTGTGAGTCACGGGGACTCGGCAATCTCACACCGAGATCAAGACTATTTAAGCTTTAGGGAGGACATAGTAGTAAAGTGGAGCTGCAGCAAGCGACTAGCATATATGGTGGCTACTTACCAAAAGAGGCGAGAAGAGAAGCAAAACGCGATCGTGAAACTAATGGCGATCAAGAAGTGATCTGAACTACTTCGTCGAGACATAACTCCAACACCGTGTTCACTTCCGGACTCCGAGAAGAGACCATCACGTTACACACCTGGTTGATGTGTATTTTATTGAGGTCAACTTTGGGTTATCTACAACGGACATTAACAAATTCCCATCGCCTCATAACATGAGCACGGCTTTGAAAGATATTACCTGCGGGGTGTCCCAACAAGCCCATTATAAGCTCTCACGGTCAGCGAAGGATTATTCCTTCTCTGGGAAGACCGATCAATCTCGGAATCCCGGACTACAAGACATTTCGACAGCAATAAAACAAGACCAGCAAAGCCGCCCGATTGTGCCGACAAATCCCGATAGGAGCTGCACATATCTCGTTCTCGAGGCACATCCGGATGAGACATCCTCTGAGTAAAACCAAGCCTCGAGTTTCCCGTGGTGGCCCCTGATCTACTCGTTTGGACCAGCACTCGAAGGAGCACTGGTCGGGGGTTAAAATAAAGATGACCCTCGGGCTCGCGAAAACCGGGGAAAAGGCTTAGGTGGCAAATGGTAAAACCAATGTTGGGCTTCTTTGGCGAGTCTTATTCAAAGCGAACTGTCAAGGGGTCCCATAAATCACCCAACCGTGTAAGAGCATAAAATCAAGGAACATAACACGGTATGGCGGAAACTAGGGTGGCAAGAGTGGAACAAAACACCGGGCATAAGGCCGAGCCTTCCACCCTTTACCAAGTATATAGATGTATTAAATATAGCAGATATATATTGTGATATCCCCAACAAGAAAACATGTTCCAACAAGGAACAACATCTCCATGTTCAACAAGGAACAAACTTCAGCTTCACTGCAACTAACAGCGCTATAAGAGGGCTGAGCAAAGCGGTAACATAGCCAATCAGCGGTTTGCTAGGAAAGGATGGTTAGAGGCTGACATGGCAATATGGGTGGCATGATATAGCAAGTGGTAGGCATCGCAGCATAGGCATAGCAAAAGCGAGCAACTAGCATAGCAAAGATAGAAGTGATTTCGAGGTATGGTCATCTTGCACGCAATGTTCTCGAGTTGTCGAAAGCTTGATCCTCAGCGTTCTCAACAGGCTCCTCGTTCACGTACTCGTCTCGGCTCTACCCAAAGCAACAACACAAACAAAGGAACCACAATAAATCACGGTGCAATGCACAATCAACATGATGCAAGGGTGCTCATGATAAGAGAGATCTTCTTGAAGGTCAATCTCTTCAAAAGGAAGAGAAAAGAAAGAACAGTTGATAGTAACAACTTCAAATGCTCAGAGGAAGGAGGAGATGGCAATGCAGTCTTGAAGCACTTACTCGAGCGGAGGTGATCCTCACGCTCGGTAGCTTCTCGGTTGTGACACGTGAAACACATCGCTTCTTGAAGGTCACGCGTTGGAGTCTTGAAGTTGGATGGAAGCTCGTTGATAGGCTCAGATCGCGCCTCTTTTCCCAATGATCTTGAAAGGACCCACGATCTAGGGGCAAGCTTCCTTTGATACCGGGTTAACGAGTGCCTTTCATTGGAGAGACGCGAGGTAGACATGGTCTCCGATTTCAAAAGTCACATCACGGTGCTTATCATCATAATAGCTCTTCCGCGCGATTATGCTGCTTTGAGATTCTCACGAATGACCTTGCACATTTCTTCCGCTTCGTGATCAAGTCATTGCCAAGAAGTTGGCGTTCACCGACTCGCACCAATTGAGAGGAGTACGCACTTTCTGCCATAGAGAATTTCAAATGGGGCCTTGCCCGAACTCGCTTGGAAGCTGTTGTTGTAAGAGAATTCGCATATGGAAGACAATCTTCCCACTTCATACCGAAGGAAATGACACAAGCCCCGAGCATATCTTCAAGGATTTGATTAACTCGCCGACTTGGCCACTTGTTTGAGGATGGAAAGCTGTGCTGAACGAATGTTGGTGCCCATGGCCTTCAAAAGAATCCTTAACTTGGAGGTAAAGATGCTGCCACGGTCTCAAGAGATCACTTGAGGAATGCCGCAAGGAGACAATCCTCGAGGTGTATAGCTCGCCAACCGAGCTGCAGTGATGGATTCTTTGATAGGAAGAAAATGAGCCACTTTAGTAAGCTTGTCAATGACAACGAAGATAGCATCATTTCCACGCTTGGACTTTGGAAAGCCACCACGAAGTCCATTTCAATATGATCAAACTTCCATTCAGGAATAGCAAGAGGTTGAAGGAGACCAGCTGGTCTTTGGTGTTCTCTTTCACTCTTCTGCAGACATCACACTCATTCACGAATTGAGCAATTTCTCGCTTCATTCGAGTCCACCAATATGACTGCTTGAGGTCATGGTACATCTTCGTACTTCCGGATGAATGGATAGAAGCGAATTGTGAGCCTCGCTCATAATGACTTTTCGCAGATCACCCTTAGGAACCACAATCCGGTCCTCAAAGAACAGAGTGTCTTTGCCATCAACGCGAAGCACTTGTAATTGAAATGCCCTTATCGATACCACGCTTTCACTTTCTTCACCATGGTATCCGAAGTTGAGCCTCACGAATCTGATCTTCCAAAGTAGGAGAGACTATGAGGTTGGCAAGAAAGCCTTGAAGAACAATTTGAAGATTCAGCTTATGGAAAGATTCACAGAGATCCGGTGAAAGGGCTTGAGGATTAGACTGTTGCGATAAGCTTTCCTGCTCAAAGCATCTGCAATGACATTGGCTTTGCCGGAGTATACTCAATACTTGGGTTGTACTCTTGAATCATTTCGACCCATCGAGTCTGCACTGAGGTTGAGGTTGGGCTGAGTGAAGATGTACTTGAGACTCTTGTGATCGGTGAAAATGTCCACTTTCCTTCCCAACAAGAGATGTCTCCACGTTATCAATGCATGGACAACGCCGCCAACTCAAGATCGTGAGTGGGGTAGTTCTTCTCGTTGGGCTTCAATCTGGCGAGAGGTATAAGCCACAACTCTCTTCTCTTGCATTAACACAACACCGAGACCTTGAAGAGAAGCATCACGAAAACTTCATATGGCTTGGATTCATCAGAGGAGTCGAACAGAGCTGTGACGAGTTTCTCTTTGAGGGTATTGAAAGCAACGCCACACTCGGGAGACCGGACATACTTCACATGCTTCGGAGAAGGTTGGAAAGAGGCTTCGCAATCTTGGAGAAGTTCTCAACGAATCTTCGGCAATAACTTGCAAGACCAAGAAAGCTGCGGAGCTGCTTGACATTCTGAGGAGGTTCCCAATTCACAATTGCGGACACCTTCTCGGGATCAACAGCGATGCCCTTGGCAGAGATGATATGACTAAGATAAAGCACTTCATCAAGCCAGAATTCACATTTGGAGAACTTAGCATAGAATTGGTACTCTCTGAGCTTGTCTAGCACCAATCGCAAATGTTTGGCATGATCTTTCTTATTCTTGGAGAAAACCAAAATATCATCAAGATAGACCAAGACGAATTCATTGGTGTAGGGATTGAATATGAAGTTCATCATCCGAGAGAAAGTTGGAGGAGCATTGACGAGGCCGAAAGACATGACAGTATATTCATAAGAACCAAAGCTTGTTCTGAATGCTGTCTTGGGAATATCTTGTTCACGAATGCGAATCTGATGATACCCCATACGAAGGTCAAGCTTAGAGAACACTGTAGCACCTTTGAGTTGCTCGAAAAGCTCATTGATGTTGGGAAGTGGATACTTGTTCTTGATTGTCTTCTTATTCAATGGACGGTAATCGACGCAAAGTTGGTCCGTGCCATCCTTCTTCTGGACAAAAAGAACACCACAACCCCAAGGAGATGAACTCGGTCTGATCAAACCCAGACGCTCTTGTTCATCGAGCTGCTTCTTCAATTCCTTCAGCTCATCAGGTCCAAGCTTGTATGGACGCTTGCAACGGGTTCAATGCGTGCTCAAGATCGATAACGAACTCAATCGGCGATGAGGAGGCATACCCGAAGCTCTTCGGAAAGACATCTTGGTACTCACAAACGATTGAATCGAGAGATGGCATTCAGTTCGCCCTTCTCATTGAGAGAAAACAACCAATGGTTTCATCACGAGAGGCATAGATGATCACATCATTAGAAGAGTGAGTCAATTGAATTTCCCTGGCAGCACAATCAATCTGAGCTTTGTGCTGAGAAAGCCAGTCCATTCCGAGAATAAGATCAATATCCGAGTCACCAAGAACAATTGGTTTAGAAAGAAATCTATAATCGCCCATCTTGATAGAAACATTAGGAGCAACCAAACTAGAATTCATAAGCCTTCCGGGAGAAACAACTTGCATAACTTTGGAGAGAATCTCTGTGTCAACATTGTGCTTCGATGCAAAAGGATATGACATGAAAGAATGCGATGCACCAAAGATCAAATAAGACTTTTGCAGAATATCATTAATCGAGAGATTACCCATTATCACATCGAAGACTCTCCGCTTGAGCTGCATTCATCATATTGACCTTGGCATACTTTGGATTATGCTTGACCACCGCATTGCTGGAAGATTTCACAGAGGAGGAGGCGGAAGGCGCCTCTGGTTGAGGCACTTGTTCAAGATAGTGACCCTTCTGCGACACTTGTTGCAAGTGACCTCGTAGAGCGGACGGTGGTAAGGAGCACTTGACCTTGGAGCTTGAGAATTAGACTTGTTCGATAGCTTGGGTTGGGTGGGTGGGAAGATCCACGGCCACCTGAGTTCTTCTCTCACGTAAGGCCGACGGAACGGAGGAGGGGGCAGGTAAAACTTCTGCTGCTTGGCTGCCACTTGAGAGGACGAGGAGGACTGAATCTGCCCCCGATTCTCTTCTTAGAAGCCTCGATTTGAGCTGAGCCGCTTCTTGCTTGAGAGCCATGTTGTAGAAATCATCATACTTATCTGGCTCAAACAGCACAAGAGGTAATTGCAGATCTTCTCTCGCACCACCTCTGAACCGATAGATCATACTCCTTTCATCAGGTACATCTTGCTTAGCAAAACGAAGCGAGCTTCGAACTGGATATTGTATTGATAGACAGACATGGTGCCTTGCTTGAGATTGCGGAACTCCTCACGCTTGCTCTCAACAACACTTTTCGAATGTGATGAGCTCGAAATCACGGCGGAACTCATCCTGTAATGACACGAACTCCTCTGGAATCTTTGTATTGCTGGTACCACTCAGCAGCTTGATCCTTGAGTTGAAACGATGCAAACTTGACAAAGTCCTCGTGTCCGACATTGCTACACAAAGTGCTTGCAGATATCCACTAACCAATCATCGCCGTCTGCTGCCTCAACACGTAAACCGAAAGACTTCGCTGATTAGCGAGGAACCGATCGAGAGTAGCAAAGTGTGGCTGATTGTTGCCTTGACCTTGATTGCCTTGATTGCCTTGCCCTCGAGTACGTTCTTGCAAGAGCTGCAAAATCATCTCGAGCATTGGCATTGGTGGCTGCCATGATAGCTTGCCGTGCCTCTGGAGGCGGAGGTGGAGGTGGAGGTGGAGGATTCGACCGATCCCCATCATTGCGATCCGGATTCGACGCTTGGCGGAGCCATCTGAAGAGGGTGACATCCGTTAGTCCTTTGATAGACAAATGATAAGTAGAATCAACGGATAGAAATTGCAACATATAGTCTTCACAATAAACATTCGAACAAGAATGAACGAATGAATTCCCAAATTTAATCATCACTCATCCATTAAGGTGAGAAGCCACTTAGATAAGATATGGAAACAACATCTGTCTTAGAAACAAATCGAATATCATAACTGAAAACAAAAGGTTGGCTTCTAAAATGAGCCGGAACAAACACATGATATAGATTTCGCTCAAAGTGTTCGTGGTGGGGCTCACACGGACACGACGTATAGCGGACGTCACGAATGACTAACAAGACGTCCCCGAATCAGCATAGCCAAGGATTCTTTAAGACGTCTCGCGACCACTGTAAATCGACCGTGAATGGGCGGACCACTAGACGTTGAACCCCAATCTCAAATCATACATCTGTCGGAAAGAATATCCCGTAAGCTACTAGAATTCCCACCTATAAACTCCCAAACTTTCTGGTTATGCAATCTGGTGTTGGGGATACAGGGGGACACAAAATATATCACCCAAACTAACAATACCTAGATCCATTTGTATCCATCCGTCAACACATAACCAAGAAATCCTCGAAATCGTGTACCTCGACCTTCAAAAACATCCGTTATGCAAGTCATGGCAATACTCCCTTTTCTCGCCACAAGATCGGGCTATCGGGGTTATCTCACCAACAACTGCACAAAAGAGATTTCGATGTCGGCAAAACTCGTATTCCGAATCGCAACGATAAAATTGTGACGACAACACCTCGGAGCTCAACTCCCGGACACCGCCACAACCCCTAAATGTCGAGGCACCAAGAACAATGTTCTCGCCACAAAACCATCGAACGATTCCAAGATACCCACGTGATCCTAAAATTTTTTAGTGAAATTTGAGGAGAGAAGAGTCAAAACTCTCGTCGGATACCTCACAGAGCGATGAAGGGACCGAGGAGTAAAAAGAATCCTACTCTCGATATATCATCCTAAGACTCAAAACATTTTCCATTCTAGACTCAACAACGCCAAGAAACAATCAAGTAGGGGCTCCTAAGTCGGGAAGGCTCGATTACCAACTTGTATCGCCCCGATGCGGCTATATCTCCCACGTGTCGAGGCACGACTTAGAGGCATAACCGCATTGAAAGCAATGTCGCAAGTGAGGTAATCTTCACACAACCCATGTAATAATTAAGGGAAAGATACATAGTTGGCTTACAATGCCACTTCACACAAGACATAAATAAACATTCATCATTCAGAGTACACTCAAGGTCCGACTACGGAACCAAACTAAAGAAGATACCCCAAATGCTAACACAGATCCCGAATCGTCCCCAACTGGGCACCACTATCGATCATCTGGAAAAGACACATAGTAACGACCACGTTCCTCGTCGAACTCCCACTTGAGCTCGGTGGAATCACCTGCACCGCATCGCCGGAACCTGCAACTGTGTTTGAAGTATCTGTGAGTCACGGGACTCAAAGAATCTCACACCCGAGATCAAGACTATTTAAGCTTTAGGAGGACATAGTAGTAAAGTGGAGCTGCAGCAAGCGACTAGCATATATGGTGGCTACTTCGCAAAAGAGAGCGAGAAGAGAAGCAAAGCACGGTCGTGAAACTAATGGCGATCAAGAAGTGATCCTGAACTACTTACGTCAGACATAACTCCAACATCGTGTTCACTTCCGGACTCACCGAGAAGAGACCATCACGGTTACACACGCGGTTGATGTGTATTTTATTGAGGTCAACTTTGGGTTATCTACAACCGGACATTAACAAATTCCCATCTGCCTCATAACCGCGGGCACGGCTTTCGAAAGATATTACCCTGCAGGGGTGTCCCAACTTAGCCCATTATAAGCTCTCACGGTCAACGAAGGATTATTCCTTCTACCGAAGACCCGATCAATCTCGAATCCCGGACTACAAGACATTTCGACAGCAATAAAACAAGACCAGCAAAGCCGCCCGACAGCCGACAAATCCCGATAGGAGCTGCACATATCTCGCTCTCGGCACATCCGGATGAGACATCCTACGAGTAAAACCAAGCCTCGAAGTTTCCCGTGGTGGCCCCTGCAGTTCTACTCGTTTGGGCCAGCACTCGAAGGAGCACTGGTCCGGGGTTAAAATAAAGATGACCCTCGGCTCGCGAAAACCGGGGAAAAGGCTTAGGTGGCAAATGGTAAAACCAATGTTGGGCTTGCTGGACGAGTCTTATTCAAAGCGAACTGTCAAGGGGTCCCATAAATCACCCAACCGTAAGGAACGCAAAATCAAGGAACATAACACCGTATGACGGAAACTAGGGTGGCAAGAGTGGAACAAAACACTGCATAAGGCCGAGCCTTCCACCCTTTACCAAGTATATAGATGTATTAAATATAGCAGATATATATTGTGATATCCCCAACAAGAAAACATGTTCCAACAAGGAACAACATCTCCATGTTCCAACAAGGAACAAACTTCAGCTTCACCTGCAACTAGCAACGCTATAAGAGGGCTGAGCAAAGCGGTAACATAGCCAATCAACGGTTTGCTAGGAAAGGATGGTTAGAGGCTGACATGGCAATATGGGTGGCATGATATAGCAAGTGGTAGGCATCGCAGCATAGGCATAGCAAAAGAGCGAGCAACTAGCATAGCAAAGATAGAAGTGATTTCGAGGGTATGGTCATCTTGCTCGCAATGTTCTCGAGTTGTCGAAAGCTTGATCCTCGAAAACGTTCTCAACAGGCTCCTCGTTCACGTACTCGTCTCCCGGCTCTACCCAAAGCAACAACACAAACAAAGGAACCACAATAAATCATGGTGCAATGCACAATCAACATGATGCAAAACAAGACATGATATGCGGGATGGGATATGCAATGCGTAAGAGCGCTCCGGAAGGTAAATGAAAAACCAGGCATCATCTTGGCCAACCAAGCATGCCAACGGAAAGATGAGATGATTTCGGTAGAAATCGATATAGAGATCACCGGAAACGGATGCACGAGTTGGATATGACGGGCAAAACAAGATTGGTGAGAAACCTACATAACAGCATGAAGAAACCAAGCCATGCATGTGTGCAAACTACCCCAAAGCATGAATCAAATAAATATGCCCATGAAAGACAACACAAACATGATGCAATAAGACATGATCATAAACTTGCCCAAATGCAGAAACTAATGCCACCACTGAGTTGGTGGGATTTTTCTACCCCAAAAACATATATAATATGCTAGGGTTACCGTAGAGAAATCATCACAAAAGCATTAAGTCAAAACCTGCCCTAAAAGGAAGTTGACAGAAATGGCAATTTCTAGATTTGGAAATGTCCAGAAATGGACTTGCTTAAAACAGAAAAGAGACAAGGCTGGAAATGGAAACGTGGGGGAAAAAGAAAAAATATGCATGGAGGAGGGCGCTGAGAGGCTGACATGGGGGGCCCTACTGTCATAGAGACAGGGGTTTAACAGGTTTAAAAAGGGGGGAAGAAAACAGCCTCGGGGATTCAACCCGGTCTCCCAGTGGAAACCTGCACCGCTACCACTGGCTAGGCGGCGCCGATCGACAGAGAAGGGACCTCGGCCCTTATCTACTGCTGCTGCAGAGGAGACGCACCGAAGAAAAGAGCGAAAAACTGAAATAAAAAGGGGGGAGGCGCGCCTGGGGTTCGAACCCAGGTCGCCGCGGTGAGAGAGCGGGGGTCAACCAGCTCGGCTAGGCTAGGGGAGTCGGTAGGATCCAGGACGCTGCCCACTTGACCTAAACTACCAGGCCGGACCCAAAACAGAAACGGGACGCCGACTCCGGCGAGACCAACTGCGCCTACGGTGGACTGTGCCCTTGGACACGACGGGCACGCACGAGGGGGGCACCACGGGATCTTGAGGGGGCAAACCCGAGCGGGGCTAGCGGCATACACGCGCGGGTTGCACTACTCTAAACCCAAAAAATACAAACACGCCGGAGCACGCCGGGCGCGACAAGGACACGGACGGACCCTATGCCATGGTGAACTAACGGCGACAGGAAGGAGCAGGGAGGAAGTGGGGTATACCTCCTTACCCTAGGACAAGAAATCGGCGACGGAGACGGGCTGACGGCGATGAGATCGCAGAATCTGAACTCGCCGGTTTCGCCGAGAAGAAGACAGTACAGGGGCGTCGACGAACTTGGCGAACCGGGCCCCCGTAGTCGACGTCGTGGACGAAGACGACGACGAGGAAGGAGATGGACAAGGTACGCAGGGTTGGGGTGGCCGGAGAGCACGCCGGCGACGAGGCGCGCTCCCAGATGCGCTCGGGAACGAGCGGGGCGGCGAACTTGGTGGTTTCTTACCTGGCGGCGGCGGCGAGAGGGAGAGGGAAACCCTAGGGTTCGGCTTGAAGCGGAGAGGGGATAAGAAGGGGGCTAGGGCGACGGGGCGAGCTCACGCTCCCCGTGCTCGGGGTCCCCATGGCGACGTCGGGAGGAGAGGGAAAAGGCGGGTGAGATGCACAGCGCTGTCACTGCCAAGCGGGACCGGCGCTGCCACGTGGACGGGATCCAGCGGGGGTAAGGGGAGCTGCGGGTGCGCGAAGACAGGAGGAGAGAGCGAGCTGGCTGGCGCGCCTGCTCACTGGGCTGCGGGGCAGAGGGAAGCTGGGCCGGCGTGGAGTGGCCGGGGCCCAGGTGGAGAGGGAAACGCTGGGCTGCCCTGCTGCTGCTGCCTCCTTTTCTTTTCCCTTTTTAAAACAAAAGGAAGAGAAAAGAAAGAACAGAAAGAAAAGAAAAAGAGTTGGAGAGAAAGGAAAATATCCCCACACTCCTGGAATTCACCACTACTTAAATAAATTGTAATGGACATTTTTAGAGGTAGAAAAATAATGCAAGTTTGGAAATATTTCAAACTTGTGCCATTTTTGAACCTGACCATAACAACTTCAAAAGAGGAGATTTTTGGCAGAGAGGTTTAGTGCAAGGAGCATGATTTTTAGGGAGAAGATGAACATTAATTGAGAGAGGGAATTATAGCCCTTGACAAGGAAAGAAGTAGAGGGAAGGAGGAGATGGCAATGCAAGTTGAGAATGAAACATGCAACCACATGACATGTAAGAGAACACCACAACCACATGATAAGAAAAGAATGCAAGATGACAAGAGACACAAATGCAATAAGGCAAAAGGAGCAAAACAAGAAAGAGAAAACCCAACATAACCAAACCAAAGAGGCCAAGCATGACAAAACCCACAAGACTTGGATGAGGTCAAATTGATATATTGCCCAAAAGGGAAAGTTTACATCCAGGGTGTTACAGAATAGCCACCTCCACTCGCCGCCGACTGTGTGATCGGACCTAGCAGTCCGCCGCACGATGTTCCTCCCGCACGCGCGGATACCGTTAGAGGCGATGCACTTGCGCCGCTCCGCGAACTCGTGACGATGGGATCGGACGACCGCCGCCGAGGGAGATCGAACGAGGAGGAGACGATCCACGCAGACGCCGCTGCCCCAACTCTTCTTCGCTGCACGGCACGCTGCGTTTAGTGGTAACGAACTATGATCCATCTCCGTAGCATGTTCCTGGATGTTCGCGTAGGAACTTTTAATTTGCAGTCGACGCACCCTACCGTAGAGATCAGGTTGGTGGCTTGGCGTCCCGGCGTGACAAACAAGATGGAGTTCGTAGATGGTCATCAGAGTCGGAGCCGACCTGGAAGAACGTCCATGAAGGAGCCATACTATTTCACAATATGTGTTATATTTGTGATTGTTATGCTTCTTTGTTTCTATGCATGTTAAAATGATAGAATGATCCTCATGAATATCAAGCTTAATTGCCATCCCCGATGTTGCACCTTCGCACGCCAAGTACGCCTAGTAGTGGGCTCATAAAATTGGGGTGCTGCTGGGTGTCCTTGAATCAAGGGTTCGTGGTCGGACACGGACATGCACCGCATCAAAGTTAACTTGACAAGGCTATCAAAATGGTTTTGGGCCTTGTGGCAAAGAAGGTTGGGAGCCGGGGTATGAGATACCTTCCCGACCGACAGGAGTCGTATAGAGATACGATTAGCAACGAGTTGCTTACCGGATAGGTATGTTGGCTAGCAGTGATGCTAAAGCTCACTAGTCGCATGCGCTAGTCAGATCCTGAATCACTGAGAGTTTGCGGAGGGATGCTGACTTCAGTGGGAGTATTTCTGTTTAGGCTAGAACTACTCTACATAAACACATTGCTTAGTGATTGCATGTTTTCTATTGTAGATCAATGGCACCACCTGCTCAACCCAACTTTGCATTGAAATCAATTCTGGAAAAGGATAAACTGAATGGAACAAACTTTACCACCTGGTATAGAAATCTGAGAATTGTTCTCAAGCACGATAAAAAGGAACATGTTCTAGAGGATCCACTTCCAGAGGAACCTGCCGATAATGCTAGTGCCACAACTAAGAATGCCTACCAGAAACTCGTTGATGAATCAACAGAGATCAGCTGTCTGATGCTGGCTTGTATGGAGCCCGATTTGCAATAGCATTTCGAAAACGTTGAGGCTTACGATATGATCGAGAGTCTCAAGAGCATGTTTCAGACACAGGCTAGGACCGAAAGGTTCAACGTCTGGCGATCCTTGATGGATTGCAAGCTGAAGGAAGGTGATCCACTGAGCCCACATGTGATCAAGATGATCGGATATGTGCAAGCTTTGGATCGTTTGGGCTTCCCGCTCTTGGATGAGCTGGCTACAGATGCAGTTCTGGGTTCTCTTCCGCCCAGCTATGGGACGTTCATCTCGAACTATCATATGCATGGAATGGATAAGAAGCTCACTGAATTGCATGGGATGCTCAACGTGGCGAGCAGGATATTAAGAAAGGCACGATCAAGTGTTGATGGTGCGAAAATCTGCTAAGTTCAAGAAGAGTTGGTCTAAGAAGAAGGCTAAGGCAAAGGGCACGAGATGGTAACTCTCCGCTGCTACCAAGTCTGGACCGGACTCAAAGACCGTTGTTTTCATTGCAAGGAGACCGTCACTTTGGAAGAGGAACTATAGCAAGTGGCTTGCAGAGGATGGCAAGAAGGCGGAAATGCTTCTTCAGCAAAGGTACACTTGTTGCATATGTTATAGACATTTACCTTGTCGACATACCTAGTAGCTCTTGGGTATTTGATACCAGATCTGTTGTTCATATTTGCAACTCGATGCAGGGGCTAGTAAGAACTAGGCGTGTGGCACAAGGGGAGATTGACATCAGGGTCGGCAACAAAGCAAGAGTTGCTGCGTTGGAGGTCGGCACGATGCAGCTCCAGCTTCCTTCTGGATTCCTTATGGAATTGAATAATTGTTATTACATTCCTGCACTTAGTCGGAACATTATTTCTGCCTCATGTTTGATGAGCAAGGTTATGAATTCAATTTAAAGGACAATGGTTGTTCGATATTTTTGAATGGTATGTTCCACGGCTATGCACCCATTGTTGATGGGCTATTTATATTGAATCTAGAACAGGAACCGGTCTATAATGTAAATGTCAAGAGGCATAAGCCTAATGAGATAAATCCGACATACTTCTGGCATTGCCGGCTTGGACACATTAGTCTGAAGCGCATGAAGAAGCTCCATGATGATGGGCTCCTAACTTCGTCCGACTTCGGGTCGTTCGAGACATGTGAATCATGCTTGCTCGGCAAGATGACTAAGTCTCCTTTCGCAAAGAGTTATGGAGGGCGTCCAGCTATTGGAACTTATACATAGTGATGTGTGTGGTCCAATGAGCACAACCGCCAGAGGTGGCTATCAAGATTTCGTGACTTTTACCGACGACTCTAGTAGATATGGATATATCTATTTGATGAGGCACAAGTCGGAGACTTTTGAAAAGTTCAAAGAGTTTCAAACGAGGTTGAGAATCAGCTCGGCAAGACTATAAAGCTTCGCGATCCGATCGTGGAGGTGAGTACATGAGCCAGAGTTCGATGATCATCTGAAAAGTCGAGGTATAGTACCTCAGCTCACACCTCCGGCTACGCCACAGAGAAATGGCGTGTTAGAACGGAGGAATAGGACCTTGTTGGACATGGTCTGGTCTATGATGAGCAAATCGGATTTACCCTTGTCATTTTGGGGATACGCCTAGAAACTGCAGCTTTCACACTTAATAGGGTACCATCAAAATCCGAGACAAGACACCACATGAGATGTGGACCGGAAGAGTCCCAGCTTGTCTTTTCTAAAGATTTGGGGTTGTGAAGCATTTGTCAAGCGACTTATGTCGGACAAGCTTACACCCAAGTCGGATAAATGCATATTCGTGGATATCCGAGGGAAACCTTGGGATATAGCTTCTACAACCGGAAGAGAACAAAGTGTTTGTTGCTCGAACGGGTTTTCCTTGAGAAAGAGTTTCTCACCAGAGGCCAGTGGGAGGACGGTTCAACTCGAAGAAATTCGAGGACCACTCCGGGACGGCTCAGCTGGTGATGAGATCATACCGGAGTCTGTCAGGGAACCCGTAGTGGAAGCGACACCGGAACCACGGAGGTCGGAAAGATTGCGCAAAGTGGGCGATGTATTGTCGCTAGAAAGCGACGAGCTGGCCATGTATGCGGAAGCGATGGTGAGCCCAGATTTCGAGGCATGGCTAGAGGCCATGAGATCCGAGTTAAAGTCCATGGATGAGAATCAAGTCTGGGACTTGGTTGATCTGCCACCTGGCGTAACTGCCATTGGTTGCAAATGGGTCTTTAAAAAGAAAATCGATGTGGATGGAAATGTTCAGATCCACAAAGCTCGGCTTGTCGCTAAAGGTTATGGACAAGTTCAAGGAGTTGACTACGACGAGACTTACTCGCCGGTAGCGATGCTGAAATCGGTAAGGATCATACTAGCTATAGCTGCATATTTCGATTACGAGATATGGCAGATGGATGTCAAGACGGCTTTCCTTCACGGAAATTTAACCGAGCACGTGTATATGATACAGCCCGAGGGTTTTGTCGATCCGACTAGCACTAGTAAGGTATGCAAGCTCAAGAGATCCATTTATGGGTTGAAGCAAGCATCTCGGAGTTGGAACATTCGCTTTGATGAGGTCGCCACCGGTCTCGGTTTCATCAAAAGCGAAGAGGACTCTTGTTTATACAAGAAGTTAAGTGGGAGCTCGATAGTGTTTTTGATCTTGTATGTGGACGACATACTACTGATCGGGAACGATGTTTCGATGTTAAACTCGGTCAAGGGATCATTGAATGGCAAGTTTTCGATGAAGGACCTTGGTGAGGCAGTCTATATTTTAGGCATTAAGATCTATAGAGATAGATTGAGGAGGCTGCTCGGCTTAAGCCAGAGCATGTACATAGATAAAGTGTTGAAGCGGCTCAACATGAGTGAGGCGAAGAAAGGGTTCTTGCCACTCTCACATGGTATAAGGCTAAGCGAGACTCAGAGTCCCTCGACATCTGATGAGCGAAGCAGGATGAGTAGGATTCCGTATGCCTCAGCAATCGGATCCATCATGTATGCCATGATATGTACAAGGCCTGATGTTGCTTTTGCAATAAGCCTAACAAGTAGATACCAGGCCAACCTGTGAGAGTCACCGGGCAGCGGTAAAGACTATTTTGAAGTACCGAAAAGGACTAAAGAGATGTTCCTAGTTTATGGAGGTGAGGAAGAGCTCGTCGTAAGGGGTTACGCCGATGCTAGTTTCCAAACCGGCAGAGATGATTGTCGATCACAGCCTTGATTCGTACGCCCTGAACGGAGGAGCAGTGCACTAGATGAGTTCCAAGCAGGATACGGTGGCGATTCTACCACGAAGTTTAATACATTGCGGCTTGTGAAGCTGCAAAGGAAGGTGTTTGGATCCGCATTTTCTGGATGATCTTGGTATTTTCCCAGCCTCGGTGAAACCGTTGGACCTTTATTGTGATAATTCGGTGCCATCGCACAAGCCAAGGAGCCGAGGAATCACCACAAGGTCGGACACATAGACCGGAAATATCACCGATACGAAAGATCGTAAAGAATGGTGATGTAGAGTTATGCAAGATTCACACGGATGCAAATGTTGCAGATCCGCTGACTAAGCCGCTTCCACAACCCAAGCATGAGGGGCACGTTAGAGCTATGGGCATTCGATGTCTATTTGATTGACTCTAGTGCAAGTGGGAGACTGTTGGAGATATGCCCTAGAGGCAATCATGTATGATGATATTTCCTATGTGTTTATGAATAAAGATAGTCCTTGGACATTATCAATGATGTGTATCGCAAGCACGTGACTTGTTTGTGGGACTATGCATTGTATGATGACTGTCCTAAAAGGTCCCTAGTCGAAAGGGCTGTGTGGACGCCAGAAATGACTAGACTAGCATATGACACGGTCGATGGCTCGGTCTCACTAGCCATGGAGCATTGGATGCTAACCGGATAATATGGACTTGAAAAAGGTCTGGTCGGATTCGACATAGTCGGATCTGAGTCGAGATAAGGTCCGAGTCGGACAGACCCAACTATGAGACGCAGCGATATGTCATCTGTGAGTCTCTAGTACAACATACGCTCTATGTCCTAAGACCTGAGCTGACGATGTACTCGAGATGGTGATAGACTTGCTTTGGGCCGACCAAACGCTACTCCGTGGATCGGGTAGTTACAAAGGTAGGTTTCGGTTTGTCCAATCCCATGCTGCGAGACATGGTCGAGCAAGATGGGATTTGCCCTCCGATCGGAGAGATATACTGGCCCCTCGTGTGATCCGACCAGAACAGCATGGCCATGCGACAAGGATTATGAGATAATCCGGATAGTGGTCGGTATCATCGAACGAGAAAGAGGTCGGGTTAGCACAAGGATGACAGCCTCCTTGAGCCCGACAACATATATCATGCGGCAAAGGAACAGAAGTGTGACACGTTGTGCTGTGTTCGCTTAACCAGCTTCATAGTTCGCTTGGTGGTCGGCACGCCTTGCTAGAGGCCGCTACCAACCATACAGGTCGGAGGTGATCCGAATCTGTGACCAAGCTGACTTGAACCTAAGGGGTCGCGCTTAAGGGAAGGAACCTCGAGGTCAGTTCAGGACACCGGGTCGGATGTGATCCGAATCGACTAGGAACGCCACCGAGTAGACTTTGTTTAGGGTCCGTGCGAGGCCCATGTGTTGAGCTCGCGACGGACGCCTATATAAAGTGGAGGTGCGGCACACTCAAGCGGTTGATCGCTTGGCGCTGCGACTAGGGTTTGCATGTGTTGCGAATAGCCACCTCCACTCGCCGCCGATCGTGTGATCGGACCTAGTAGTCCGCCGCATGACGCTCCTCCCGCACGCGGATACCGTTAGAGGCGGTGCACTTGCGCCGCTCCGCGAACTCGTCGTGGGATCGGACGACCGCCGCCGAGGGAGATCGAACGAGGAGGAGACGATCCACGCAGACGCCGCTGCCCCAACTCTTCTTCCACTGCACGGCACTGCGCGTCTAGTGGTAACGAACTATGATCCATCTCCCGTAGCATGTTCCTGGATGTTCTGCGCGTAGGAATTTTTAATTTGCAGTCGACGCACCCTACCGTAGAACCCAACAAGAGTGTGGGCATATCTTTTGTAGAAAGAATTAAACTCTCTTGCTTCACTTATATCTATTTAGAGAGTTGACAGGAACTGGTCATTCACATGGTTAGTCATAAAATCCTACATAAAACTTGTAGATCACTGAATATGATATGTTTGATTCCTTGCAATAGTTTTGCGATATAAAGATGGTGATCACTACAAAAAAATACACTTCCGTGATGATACGTGTTTGTCACAGTAGGTCACGTTTTCTGTCATGCATGTACATCCATGACAAATTTGTGACAGAATCAAGATAGTCATACGTGTCTGTCGTAGAAGTGTTCCATGACACTACCAAAATTATCATCACGGAAGTGTCCACTTCCATGACGATAAATCACGCGTCACAGAAGTGCTTTCATCAAGGGTGACTGACACGTGGCATCCACCGTAACGGAACACCGTTAAGCTATCGGGTCCGGTTTTGGATCCGATAACCCATTAACAGCCCCGACCAATGGGGATTTTCCACGTGTAAAAACATCATTGGCTGGAGGAAACACGTGTCGGCTCACTGTTGAGACAGATGTCATCCACTCATTGGACCCAAAGCGCCTACCTCGACACATGGCACGACCCAACAGAGGCCCATTC
Organism: Aegilops longissima; assembly: GCA_021605205.1. Taxonomy (NCBI): domain Eukaryota; kingdom Viridiplantae; phylum Streptophyta; class Magnoliopsida; order Poales; family Poaceae; genus Aegilops; species Aegilops longissima. Next base: position 531,781,352 of record CM038681.1, on the reverse strand, counting down.
CTATGAAAAGGCCGGCCCGTTTGACTTGGTCAAACGGTGGCGGGTCGCCCACGGCATGCCTGTTAACGCCCTTTCGCATATAGCCCATTTACAGCCCGCTAACCCAGGGCCCGTTTACGACCTATCCGAATAAGGCCCAGTAGCGTCATCTGGGCCGTCCAATATAATTCCAGCCCGTTTTAACTTCCGGCCCATGTATGGCCCATGACACCTTTGGCCCATATGAGGCCCTTAGTAACCCTCGGCCCATTAACGGCCCGTGATAAAACTGGCCCGTAATGAACAGTGTATCACTTTATACCCATTAACGGCCCATTATTCCATTGGGCCATTTCTAGCCCATGTTATCTTTCGGCCTTCTTAGGGCCCATTTATTCTTGGGCTCATTTCCAGCATTCGTTTACTTTCGGTCCGTTACTGTCATTTTCTACTTGTGGCCCAAATATAGCCCGTGGTTACAGTCGGCCCGTTTGTGGCCCGTTAATATGTTGGGCCGTTTTCATAGTGTCATCAAATACGGCTTATTAACGACGGCCCGTTATGGTCAGCCCATGAACGGACGATTTCAACTCTAGCCCATTTACGGCCATAATGTGGTCTGTTATTGGCCTATGTTTGGCCAACAGATCATACGGCCCGTAGAAGGCTCATTGATGACACGGCCCTTAGAAGGTCCATTGTGTCTACGCCCCGTAGAAGGCCCATTGTTTCTACGGCCCTTAGAAGGCCCATTGTTTCTACAGCCCGTAGGAGGCCCATGTTAACTACAGTAAATATGTAGCCCATTGTTAACGTGGACTAGTTTTAAAAAATAGGTTATTATGGCCACTAGCAAACCGCGGAAAAAGAACTGCACTGACTACAAGAAGACAAATAAACAAGACAACGAAAATAAATAAGCAAGCAACTTACGCTAGGCTATCACGGCTATTACACATATTACATCCACTGGGCATCAAAGTTCGCCACAAGTGCAAATATAGGGAACAAAGCAACATATAAACGCCACAGCAAAACAAGTCCAGAACTGAAACCACTTCGGAAGAGCTCAAGAAACAATATCCTGGGTACCCATAATGCTGGCAAGATGCTTAGCAAGCTTATTGACTTTCTCTTGTTTGGCGCTTAAATCCTCCAGCACTTGTTGTTGCACCAGAAAATATGCATCTGAATTCTGCAGGGACTTCCTCAGTCCTTCGGCTTCCTGTCACATAACATCTGATCGATGTCTCTCAACTTGAAGTTGAGACTCAAGAAGCCGAACTGATTCAGGCAGCAAGTTCAAAGAGCTGGTGCCAGCAGTAGTAGCCAGTAACTCGAACACTACATCAAGACAGGACTCTGGGGTTGTCTCAGTGTCTTCAATATAGTTTTTATCATCTTTCTTGGAGAACAACAAGGATGTCTCACTATCTTGAACCTGATCTGCATTACTTCCTTTACCATTGCATAACGGGGGACTCTTCTCTAATATTTTATCCGCGTTCTAAAGGAGAAACAAACAAACACATCACAGGTTTACAATGTAGTATATGAAAATCATTTTGGTAAACCAGTTTAGTAGTAAGGTGGATAGGATAGCATCATGAAAGAAACATATCTCTATGTAGTATGGTCACTGTATGGTCACTGTATGGTCTATATCATTCTAGTTTATGTTGCCAAATCAAGATAGACACAGTTCAAATCATATCTATTTAAGAAAAGGCATCATAGACGGAATATAAGTGTGGGAAACTACACAACAATAACAACACTTGTAATGTGCATCGCATGAGAACATAACTGTTTATTCAATTGAAACTGAAATCAACATATAGCAAGTTACAACAGCAAACATGTTAAAGGAACAGGTTTAAAACATACCTGTTGCGCCATTGGAGTTTCAATTGCATCCTTCAAATTTGAAATTAGTTGGTATGAGTAAATACAGTGATGCAAGAGCAAAGTAGTATGAACCATAGCTACGGAACCTGACCTGAGAACAATTCTACTTCTGCTTTAAGCGTTGACTTGGGGTTCGGAGTGGTGGTCCTCGTGCTTTGGGCACTGCAGTTGCCTTACTAACTTCTCGTGTTTGGGTGCTCTGTGGTGGAGACGGTGTTGTGTCAACGGTAACTAGGTTACTATCTGCTGGGGTTGGGGTTAGAAGGGGTATAGCTGGTTCTCTATCCAACTGGGTAGGGGTACAATCTGTGTGAGTCTGGGTTATGTGTGGTTGGGCTGGTTCGTGGGCAAGTACAACCGTGGTTCTATCTCCATCGACAGGTAGCACGATCTTTTCTGAAGACCGTGTTTTTACTCCTCAGAATACTGCCATCACCCCTCCAGCTTGAAATGGCTGATAAACAAGAAAAGTAATTGAATGTACAGACGTTGTAAGATAGACAGGTGCAATGGATAGTAGGGAAGAAAACAGGGCATGAAATAATTCACATTTATGTTGTCTAACCAAACAGAATAGAAGGACATAATTTCAAATATATGAGGGCTAATTAAACATGATAGCATGACACAATTTCACATGTATGATGGCTAACTAAACATGATAGAATGACATACTTCAAAATATGATGACTATGTAAACAGGATGACATGATATAACTATATTATGTCTTTAGAAAATGGGTTGGCAAGCCATAATTCAGATACATGCTTTCTATGTAAACATCATGGCATGATATAATTCAAATATATGAATTTATATACTAAGGAAGTGAGCAGAGGGCAATCGCATATATGATGTGTCAACTACGGAGATGGTATTCAATATCGTGTATATGATGTAAAAACTAAGCATTGCAATACAACATATGCATGATATGAGTAATATAACCCTGCCAAGTTTGTGCATACACCTCAGGGGGATAATAGGACTGGTCATCTACCTCTGAATCTTCCTCTGAAGAGCTATCTGTAACCAGAAACATATATGCTTCACCAGGTAGCATTGTCTGCTCTGAAGACCTTATTTTCACTCCAGATTTCTCCATCACCAATTCAAATGGCTGATGCACAGGAAGAGCAGCTGAATATACAAACATTGTCGACAAAAGCAATGAGAAATACAAAAAAGGACGCCATGATATAATTCACATATATGATGCTTGGCTAAACAACATGGCATTGCATAATTCACATATATAATGCCTTGCAACAAGATAGCATTGCATAATTCACATATATAATGTCTTGCAAAAAGATGGCATTGCATAATTCACATATATGGTAGTTAGACACTAAACAGGTGGCATTCACACAAATCATGTCTAAGCTAAGAAAATGACATAGCAATGCAAGATACCATACGCACAATATGAGCAACATAACCCTGCCAAGTTAGAGCATGCACCTCGGGGGGGGGGGTATAGGACTGGTCATCTATCTTTGAATCCTCCTCTGAGGAGCTATCTGTAACCAGCAAGACATGCGCTTCATCAGATAGCATTGTCTGCTCTGAAGACCTTGTTTCCACTCCAGATTTTTCCATGACCGTGCCGAATGGCTGATGCATAGGAAGAGTAATTGAATGTACTAAAATTGTTGACAAATTTAACACGTAATAAAAAAATGATGTCATGATATAATTCACATGTAAGATGACTGGCTAACCAGGGTGGCATTGCAAAATTCATATATATGATGCCTGGCTAAACAAGATGGCATTGCATGATTCACATATACGATAAAGAAAATAAACAGATGGCATTGACACAAAGCATGTCTAAACTAAGCAGATGACATCTTTGATGTATACAGTAAGCAATGCAATGCACCATATGCATGATATTACCAACATGAGCATGCCAAGTTAGAGCGAAGACCTCATGGGGTAAATAGGAGTGGTCTTCTGCTTCTGAATCTCCCACATAATAGTTATCTTCCTCTTGATTACGATCCGAAATGGGTGGAGGGGGGCTGCCTTTGCGCCCAGCATGGAGCGACGTCTGCATTAAATTTTATTGCCACGCAAGGCTCATCTCTTTTGCTCTACATGTTCAGTTCCATTGTGTACAATAACTGACATGCATAGGAATAAAACATAGTGAGATTATGTAAGGAGTGCATGCACAAATCCCGAGTGAAGGTAGCAAACTGTGGATAGACCCAAAATCAATGATAGCAGGCAGATAATAGCTTTATTTAAAAAATACAGATAATGGCTCCTTTAATGTATGTTTGCACCCAACATGAAACTCATAGTAGACACACGAGATTAACCAGATAGTAGATAGATAGTACTAATTGTTGCCCCAATATGTACTCCACAACCATTTCAAAACTCAAGTTTCAGCATAAGTTTGGACCTGAGTCGGAGTCTAATAGGTGAACACGACGATAAAGTAGCATGTCATCATATTAAGCGATGCATAACGTAAGCAGACACGGAAGAGTGCGACCTCTTTTGCAAACAAGTGTAGTCCTCAAGGTCATCTGCTCAGTTGATGATGGTAATGCAGTTGTCGTGGCTGCCGGCGGCGGGGAAGAAGATCTGAGGCGATGAAAGACAGTCTGGAGAGCGGATCGATGCTGTGGTGAACCCTTCCGTCGTTGGAGCAGTTGAGCTGGGGTGGAACACAGCACCGCAGGAGCAGGACAAACCACACAAGGTTTCTTTGACACATATCTGTAACAGAAGTAATTGTGTAAGTGCTTGTTTGAATTTGAGGATTATAACAATGCAGGGATAGGAAATAGACAGGAATAGGATAGGAATGCACGTGCAAAACAGAGAATTTAAAAACACAGGAGTTTTGCCAATCTGGGTGTTTGGTTCCCAACAATTGGAAGATCACAGGATGCAAAGAAGCATGGTGAGATTAATGTGACAGCCTGGTTTTTGCCCTCTTCTATTTGCCTGATTTTCAGTTGGTTTGATTTTGAAATTTGGAGTTTTGAATCTTTTCATATGGACTTAAACACTTGGGTACCCCTTGGCTTTCACCCAAGTGCCTCATTTCCCTCTCTAACTATCATTCCCTTTCTGGTTCACCTCAAAATAATATTTTGAATATTTTGAAAAATATTCATTTCCCTCTCTTAAACCCTAGCTAGCTCAATGTGCTCCAAAGCAACCCCAATTTTTCTTGCCCACAAAAATTTGAGAAAATTCACTAATATTCTTTGAACCCGAGGCACCTGCCTGAGCAAAAATATTTCATCACTTTTTGGAATATTTTTGCTACACAAAATATTTTCTATTCTGGACAGAAATGGTAGTTTCTACAGCAACTACCATTTTACTTGCTCCTTTGTGGCTGATTTTTATTATGCATCATCACCTTAGTAGATGATTGCTAACCTCCAAAGCTCAGCTCCAAACTCCCAGTAGTTTGACCATAGTAAGCTCTCAAAGTTACTGATCAGAAACTTACCAAGCAGTTGAAATCCATTCTACTGCGCCTGAGATCAAACCCGAGTGTGGTAACCTCTAAAACTACCACGAACAACATGCCAGACATGAAGTTTGGACTTAGGTCGGACTGAGGGCAGAGTGCACGCGGTGACCACGCGTTTTCATGATGCCAACCTACAAGTCGACGCGCTTTGAGTGCCACCGAGCGCTCTGTTGCGCGCGTGCTCGCTGCCCCGACTGCCTAAGCTTGCCAAACTTTGCCACAATCTTCGTCCAAACCCCCTTAACTCCCTCCTGGCGCTCGCCGACACCGGAGCTCGCCGCAGCAAGCACGGGCGCGGTCCGGCCAACGCAAGAGTGCACGGTGCACTGTGCTCGTCGCCTTCCCCTCGCCCTTGTGCTCGTCCCCCCTCACCCACAGATCCCGCGTGAGCTGCGTTGCCTTCTCCCCCTCTCACTGACGCCGTTCGTTGCCGGGCGCCGTGTCCAAGTGTGCATCGGCGGAGCCCGAACCCCCCTCGACGCTCGGCTATAAATAGAGCCCTCCCCAGCCTCCTCGAGCGTCACCCACTCCTCCCACACACTCCACGATCTGGTAGAATCCGTAGCTCGGTCGGGCAGGCCGCGGGCCGCCGTCCCCAAGCTCGAGCTCGCCGGCAATCCCCTCGGGTCGTCGCCGTAGCTCCAGCCCCTCCCAGGCCTGGGCAACCCTTCCAGGGCCTCTGTCGCTCTTCGGTAGTGCTGTTCGGCCTGGTTGGAGCCCCTGGAGTCGCCTCTATTTGCCGTCGTCTTCGTCTCCGGCGACCTCCGCTCTGTGCCTCCGCTAAAGAGGCTGATTCCGACGCCATCCGACCCCCCCTAGCTACTCTACGGGCACGGGCAGGTGCGCCTCGGTCTCCTCTCTTGATCCCTCCCTCTCGTTTTGGCCAAGAAACCCTCGTCGCCGGCGTGTGCTCCAGCGAAGACGCTACATCCTCTATTTCCTTCTCCCCCCTCACCTGACTAGCGGGGCCCGCTAGTCAGCCACTCAGTACGTGCGTGAAGCGGCACAAGTGGCGGCGCCCTGAGGCTTTACACCTTCGACGTCACCCCCCAGTCCGTTTTTATTTAAATTAAAATTTCATATTTTTCCAGAGAGCTTCAAAAAGCCAAAACTCTTTAACCATAATTCCAAATGAATTGATTCTTTTTGCATTGTGTTCTTTGTAAAGAAATCTAGCAGCACACCAAAAATGGGACTTTTTTCCCTGCTGTTTAGATTTTCTGGTGAATTTCAGAAGGGTTCTTGATGTTTTCTTTTTATGTTTATAAATATTTTCAGAAGGTGAAGCTTGTATTGAGGATCACTAGGAGGCTTGTGAACCTCATCTGCACTAGGGCAAGCCACAGCAACATTTTCATGGTGCCATTACAATATTTGTGATTTTTTTTACTTGAATGAATGATTTAATCCATGTATTTAAATCACTATTATGTTATTTATATTATGTTAGTTGCTTGTTTAAGTTAATATGCTTGATTTACAGAAAGTTTGAAGCTAACTAAGTTGGTAAAGAAACTAGAATTAATTTTTTTATGAAAAAATAATATGGTTATGAATAACGTAGTTATTCGGAGTTATTTTCTTGCATTAGTAAAAATGATAACTTTGCTAGAAAAGATTATGTTTAAAGTGATGTTTAATCCTAAACAGAGGAGTGTCATGAGTTTTTGATGTTTATACTTAGTGTGGATATAGTTGACTCAGTCGTTTCCGTTGATGCATATGTTAGTGTTGCATTTCATGGCATGCTATGACACCGGTTATTTTCATTAAGTTGAACCTGATAATAACTCAAATTGAATATATCGTTGACCGGGTCATGGTGCCACTGAATTGAGTTTTTCCCAGTGCAACCATATTTGGCTTTATGGGAAGGCCTTTATTCGGTCCGTTGTCATGCCTCTGGTCGGTGCCTCCAACAAGGGAAGGTTATGGGCGTGCGGTACCCTGGCCCGGTAAGCAGACATAACCTTGTGTGCCCATTGTAGAGATCATGGTACTGTATCCCCGTGTGGGACGTTTATGTTTTTGGCCAGGACGGTGGTCGTTGGTGTCCTTGGTAGCCACGGGGCCACCTAGGACTAGCCCGATGGGGAATGAGTCAGAGTGGCCGGGAGAGTGTCATGGCAATGGAGGGGTTTCGTCGGAATGCCGTTGGTCCACCCGAATGGGAGTGTGAGGCCATGGGTTCCATTGTGTGGGTACAGTGCGCTACCTCTGCAGAGTGTATTAATCTATCGATAGCCGAGCCCACGGTTACGGACACGCTCGAAAGTAGGTCACACCATGGGTCAACGTTTAATTAATCTTGCGCACTAAGTTATGAACTTTGCACTATTGATGATGGCGGGATGGTCATCTTGCTGTTTGAGACCAAGTGTTGGTCGTGGTTGTGATCGCTAGAAGGATCACCATTTGAGACCAAATGTTGGTCGGGGTTGTGGTCGCTGGAAAGATCATGATATATCCCTAGTTAAGACCATGAGGTTGGTACATTTGTGATCAAAGAGCAATCACCGTTGGTAAGCCAGTCCGAGAGATTTTTCTCACAAGAGCATGATCACAGAATGTTGGCTATATTGTTGCATTATTTGGTTAATTATCATGATATTGTTTGTCATTATGTTTATGCTTGTTGTGAGCTTGCAAGTACATTCAATGTACTGACCTGGCGTGTCATGCCAGATTTCAGGAAAGTCTCGTTGGAAATGAGTGTTGTCCGCGTCTAGATCGTGTCCACATTGGTGTCCCTGTGTTATGGAGTTTCACTACGACGTTGTTCCGCTGCCGCGTAGTTGTTATGATCGAGGCCCTTTATGTTCACTAAATAATGTACATATTGTTCAGCCGCACCGTGTGTGCCGATTGGCCTCTCTACCTGTTGTAATATAAAACTTTGATCCACTAGCATCAATAAAGCGGTTGTTTTCTGTTCCAAGATGTTGTGTGTTGCCAGAAGACATGGTCTCTGGGCAGGCAATGCATGGTAAACCAGTTGCTCTGAGCTGGGGTGCCACGCAGAGCCACGCTGACTGTAGGCCACGCTAGACTACGACATGTTAACTGGACGTTAGATACGAGTTTAAGTTGAGTGTCGGTAGCATTTGTAGCTGGTTGTTGCATTGCATGCGCTTGTTTTATTTTTATGCTAACCTGCTAATGGTTGTGAGTGTAGATGGCTCCGGTGCCATATCCGTGCCAGTTGCAGCTAATGCCGTACACGTCGCCGCATCTTCTTCATAACGTGTGGTGTCAGTTGTACCCCCTCGGTGACGATCCAGTCTATCGTGTGTACCGGGAGCGTCTAGCAGACTCAGTGTATGAGTATCACGCAGTGGTTACTCTACGCACCAGTTCCGATTCCAGCACTTACACTCGTACCTCTCAGAGCGGTTATGCTTCTACCGCTTCTCAGGCTGTCTAGTTTGCTGCATTCGAGGTCCTTGTCGAACTTCGTTACAACGAGGTCCGGATGCGGAACCACCCAGGTTTCTACTACTATCCTTCTCTGCACGACAATGGTTGTGTCTGTTTCCCTAGCATTGATCCGGAGTCTGATAGTGCTGCTAGCCACCATGCTTGTTATATCACTGCTAGCTATCTTATGATCCACAAGCTGACTCGTGCTCGTACTACTTTAGCCTCTGCTTTAGTCTCTACTAGGTCTGTCACTGCTCCATCCTCCCTGGGATTTACTCCTTATATTCCAGCCAGTTCTAGTTCCCCTATTTCACTGGTTACTCCTCCGAGTAGCTCGGGCGCTTCGACAGTGAATCCTCTTAGTGCTCCTGCTGAGTGGGTTTCACTTCTCACTACTCCTGTAGCCCCGATGCTTCACCCTACACCAGCCCCCGAGGGTGAGCACTCGAGGCAGCGTCGTCGTGGTACTTTTCACCCGGAGGTTTACATTAACGTCGTCAGTTTAGGATCTGAGTCAGCTTCAGGAGAGGACCGCGCAGCACCAGCAGAGCAGTAGAGCTTCTGAGTATTCGCAGTCGTCAGGATGGTGTACGGATGTAGTCGTACGAGTCATGAGGTTTCGTTTCATGTATGAGCGTAGTTGAACCTGGCATGTTGTTTATCTTTCATATATGAGTCTATGTATGATTATGCTGGAACTCTATTTTATTCGCCGTATTTTCTTCGTTATTTCGGTTTTTCTCGGGCTTTATTGTTGGCTTTTCCCCCAAATTATTTTGAATGTTTCTCATCTCGGTTGCGTTGTCTTGGGAAAAATCCACAATAGGATGCCGCGGGGAGGTAGCAGTAGCAACTTTCGCGAGGGTACTCCTGTTCGTCGTTCTGCACGACAGGCAGGACACTCCCCTGAGCCGTATGTTCCACCACCGCCTCAACCGCCAAATCCGCCCTCCACCAAGAAAATTCTCTGTATGTTTGAGGAAAGGAGGAATAATGATCTGATTAGCATATTAAGAAGTGTGCAAGCTGTGGTTGGACAGAATGGAAATCAGAACGGTCATCACTCCAAGTTGTCAGATTTTCAGAGGACCAAGCCTCCCAGTTTCAGTCAGGTTATTGATCCCTTGGATGCAGACGATTGGTTACGAACCATTGAGAGAAAGCTTGAGATTGCTCGTATTGAAGAAGATGATAAAGTTCCATTTGCAACTCATTATCTTGAAGGCGCTACTGCCATATGGTGGGAAAATACAAAAGCCATGTGGCCTGCTCATGAAGAAATCACCTGGTCAAAATTCAAGGATCAGTTCCGGAAATATCATATCCCTATTGGAATCATGAAGACTAAGCAGCGTGAATTTCTCGCACTCCTCCAAGGAAATCAGTCTGTGGGTGAATATTTGCAAAAATTCAATCATCTGTCACGTTACTCCCTTTATGACACGGCCACTGAAGAAAGAAAGATTGAAAGATTTCTTGGTGGGTTAAACCCGCAACTCCGGTGTACCCTCAGTATGTTTGATTTCCTAGATTTCCAAACTCTGGTAACCAAAGCTTCTATTGCTGAAAGGGAGCACAAGCTCGTGTCGGACAATCGGCCTGCTAACAACGACCACAAGCGCAAATTTGAGCCAAAGAAGGAAGGCCAACCCATGCAAAAGGCTCGTACCTGGCAGCAGACTCAGGTGGAATACAAGCCCAATTGGCAACAGAATGTGAACAAGACCACCACCCAAGTCAAGAATGTCGTGACCAAACCAGTGCACGAGGAGTGCCAGCACAACAATTCTTGCTTCAGTTGCGGGCAAACCGGAGATTATGCCAGACAGTGTCCCAAGAACGGCAAGGCGAGTGCAATAATCAGGCCACAAGTCAACTTTATGGAGTCATGCTCGACCCAGCAAAACATCACTGGGCACATTCATTACCTGTCCGACGATGAAGCCCAAGAGAACCCCGAAGCCGTCATTGGTACGTTTTCTGTTAATAACATACCTGCCGTAATTTTATTTGACTCTGGGGATTCCCACTCTATTATTTCTCGGAGTTTTGTCGCCCAAAACAAATTTCCTTGTTCGCTTTTGGGCAAGAATATGCTGGTACAAACCCCGGGATCCTTAATTAAGAGCAATCTGGTCTGCCGTAATCTGGAAATCAATATCAATGGAGTCTGTTTTCCAACCTCCGTGATAATCATTGAGTCTGTAAAATTGGATGTTATCATGGGTATGAATTGGTTGACTCAATATCAAGTATGCATAAATTGCGCGACCCGAGAAGTCAGTTTGACCAGTCAAAAGGGGCAGACTACCAAATTCTATGCTCGCACAAGCATACCCAAGAAAGAAATGGTCTTCACCGCTGTGGCTGAGTTGAAATTAATTCCGATAGTCAGTGAGTTTCCTGATGTATTTCCAGAAGAACTACCAGGCATGCCACCAGATCGAGAGCTTGAGTTTGCAATAGATCTTGTGCCCGGAACCGCACCGTTATACAAGAAGTATTACCGGATGCCCTCATCAGAATTAGTGGAGCTAAAGAAGCAGCTTGATGAAATGCTCCAGAAAGGATATATCCGTCCCAGCTCTTCACCATGGGGATCACCTACTATCTTCGTGGACAAAAAGGATGGCAGTCTCCGCATGTGTGTGGATTACCGTCAGCTGAATGATGTCACCATCAAAAATAAATATCCGCTGCCAAGGATTGATGACTTGTTTGATCAGCTCAGTGGGGCCAAGGTATTCTCCAAGATTGGTTTACAGACAGGATATCATCAACTCAAGATTAAAATGGAAGATATTCCTAAGACCGCATTCACCGCTCGATACGATCTTTATGAATATACAGTGATGTCCTTTTGTCTCACCAGTGCCCCTACCTTTTTCATGCATATGATGAACAAAGTATTCATGGACTTCCTCGATAAGTTCGTGGTAGTCTTCATCGATGACATACTTATATAATCAAAAAGTGAAGAAGATCACAAAGAACACCTCCGAGCAGTGCTACAACGACTCCGCGACCATCAGCTATACGCCAAATTCAGTAAATGTGAGTTTTTGCTCAAGGAAGTTGGATTTCTTGGACATGTGCTATCTGCCGAAGGTATAACCATGGACCCAAGCAAAGTAAAGGATGTGCTTGATTGGTTGCCGCCGACAACCGTATCTCAGATCAGGAGTTTTCTTGGATTAGCCGGATATTACCGTCGTTTCATTGAAGGGTTTTCCAAGATTTCTAAACCCATGACGGAGCTGCTCAAAAAGGATAAGAAGTTTGAATGGACTGAGGACTGTGAGAAAAGTTTCAAGGAGCTAAAGATACGGCTGACGACCGCACCTGTGTTCACTCTTCCAGATATCTACCACAGTTTTGATGTGTACTACGACGCCTCGAGACAAGGACTTGGATGCGTACTTATGCAAGAAGGCAAGGTAGTAGCATATGCATCGCGACAGCTACGACCCCACAAGGGAAATTATCTTACTCATGACCTGGAATTGGCCTCGGTGGTTCATGCTCTAAAAATTTGGAGACACTACCTCATCGGAAAGAGGTGCCAAATTTTTACCGATCACAAAAGTCTCAAGTATATTTTTACTCAGCCAGATTTAAATCTCCGTCAATATAGATGGCTTGAGTTAGTCAAGGATTATGATCTTGGAATAAATTATTACCCAGGTAAGGCCAACGTGGTTGCCGATGCACTCAGTCGAAAGCCTGTCATCCTAAATGTCATATTGAAATCCTGGCCTCCTGAACTTCAAAAGGAGATTGCTCAGTTCAACCTAGTCATAGTTGATGCCGGCCTTGCTAATATTTTGGAAGTTGCCCCCACACTTGAGGAAGAGATCCGCAAGGCCCAGCCAGCTGACATTGTCCTGCATAAGCGTGCCAAGAATATGCTAGCAGAACAGACCTCAGATTTCTCAAAGGACCAATTTGGTACCCTCCAACTCCGTGGAAGGATATGTGTAGCCAATCAAGCGGATTTAAAGCAGAAAATCCTATCAGAAGCACACGAATCTTCGTATTCCATTCACCCTGGAGGTACAAAAATGTATGAAGACCTTCGACAAATACTCTGGTGGGATGGGATGAAGAAAGACATTGCCTATTTTATGGCCTGTTGCGACATATGCAACAAGGTGAAGGCAGAGCATCAGAAACCAGCCGGACTTCTCCAACCGCTGCCAGTTTCATAATGGAAATGGGATGATGTCTACATGGATTTCATCACAGGACTACCTAAGACACAGCGAGGCAATGATGCAATGTGGGTCAAAGTGGACACCTTAACCAAGGTTGCTCACTTTTTCCCGATCAGAACCACATATCGAGTGAATCAACTTGCACAACTGTATGTTTCCAGAATAGTCAGTCTGCATGGAGTACCCCGAACCATCACTTCTAACCGAGGTTCACTTTTTACCTCCGCTTTCTGGTCACGTCTCCATCAGGCCTTGGGGGTGGCGCTAAAATACGGTACAACTTATCATCCTCAGACTAATGGATAGACAGAGCGTGTAAACCAAATACTCGAAGATATGCTACGAGCCTATGCTTTGGCCCAAGGACCTAAATGGGAAGACTGCCTGCTATATGCCGAGTTCTCTTACAACAATAGCTTCCAAACCAGTTTAAAGATGTCACCGTATGAGGCTTTGTATGTCCGTAAGTGCCGCACTCCTTTAAATTTGTCTCAAACTAGAGATAGCCGTATCTTTGGAACGGTTCTCATGAAGGAAGCCGAGAAGAAAGTTAAGGAAATCAGAGACAGATTGCAATTGGCCAAATCTCGACAGAAGAGTTCCTATGCTGCAAAGCACCGACAAATCAGTTTTGAACCCGGAGAACACGTATACCTTCGAGTCACTCCTATGAAAGGAGTCAAGAGATTCCAGACTCGTGGAAAGTAGGCACCTAGATTTATTGGTCCATTTCCAGTTATATCCCGAGTGGGTACTGTTGCATATCAGTTGGAGCTACCCCCTGAATTGTCGGAAGTGCATAATGTGTTTCATGTTTCACAGTTGAGGCGATGCATATCGCCGCCTAAGAAAAGGACTGCTATGACTGAAATAGAGTTGGTAAAGGATTTAACATATGAAGAGAGGCCGGTTAGAATTTTGGATCAGATGGAAAGGGTCACTCGTAGTAAAGTAAGGAAGTTCTAGAAAGTTCAGTGGGAACATCACACAGAGTCAGAATCAACTTGGGAATGGGAAGAATTTCTAAAGGACATTATCCAGAATGGTTTTCCCAAGCAACCAAATCTCAAGGACGAGATTCAATCTAAGTGGGTGAGGTTTGTGACAGCCTGGTTTTTGCCCTCTTCTATTTGCCTGATTTTCAGTTGGTTTGATTTTGAAATTTGGAGTTTTGAATCTTTTCATATGGACTTACACACTTGGGTACCCCTTGGCTTTCACCCAAGTGCCTCAATTCCCTCTCTAAATATCATTCCCTCTCTGGTTCACCTCAAAATAATATTTTGAATATTTTTCTTAAATGAAAAATATTCATTTCCCTCTCTTAAACCCTAGCTAGCTCAATGTGCTCCAAAGCAACCCCAACTTTTCTTGCCCACAAATATCTGAAAAAAATCACAAATTTTCTTTTAACCCTAGGGCACCTGCCTAAGAAAAAGTATTTCATCACTTTTTGGAATATTTTTGCTACACAAAATATTTTCTGTTCTGAACAGAAATGGTAGTTTCTACAGCAACTACCATTTTACTTGCTCCTTTGTGGCTGATTTTTCTTGTGCATCATCACCTTAGTAGATGATTGCTAACCTCCAAAGCCCAGCTCCCAACTCCCAGTAGTTTGACTACAGTAAGCTCTCAAAGTTACTGATCAAAAACTTACCAAGTAGTTGAAATCCATTCTAATGCGCCTGAGATCAAACCCGAGTGTGGTAGCCACTAAAACTACCACGAACAACATGCCAGACCTGAAGTTTGGACTTAGGTCGGCCTGAGGGAAGAGTTCACGCGGTGACCACGCGTGTCCACGATGCCAACCTGCATGTCGACGCGCTCTGAGTCCCGCCGAGCGTTCTGTTGCGCGAGTGCTCGCTGCCCCGACTGCCTAAGCTTGCCAAACTTCGCCACAATCTTCGTCCAAACCCCCTTAACTCCCTCCTGGCGCTTGCCGACGCCGGTGCTCACCGTAGCGAGCAACGGCGCGGTACGGCCAACGCAATAGTGCATGGTGCACTGTGCTCGTCGCCTTCCCCTCGCCCCTGTGCTCGTCCCCGTTCGCCCACAGTTCCCGCGTGAGCTGCGTCGCCTTCTCCCCCTTTCACTGACGCTGTTCGTCACCGGGCGATGTGTCCAGGTATCCACCGACGGAGCCTGAACCCCCCTCAACGCTCGGCTATAAATAGAGCCCTCCCCAGCCTCCTCGAGCATCACCCACTCCTCCCACACACTCCACGATCTTGTAGAAGCCGTAGCCCGGCCGGTCACGCCGCGGGCTGCTGTTCCTGAGCTCGAGCTCGCCGGCGATCCCCTCGGGTCGTTGCCGTAGCTCCAGCCCCTCCCAGGCCTGGGCAACCCTTCCAGGGCCTCCGTCGCTCTTCGGTGGTGCTGTTCCGCCTGGTTGGATCCCCTGGAGTCACCTCTCTTTGCCGTCGTCTTCGTCTCCGGCGACCTCCGCTCTCTGCCTCCGCTAGAGAGGCTGATTCCGACGCCGTCCGACCACCCCTAGCTACTCTACGGGTACGGGCAGGTGCGCCTCCGTCTCCTCTCTCGATCCCTCCCTCTTGTTTTGGCCAAGAAGTCCTCGTCGCCGGCATGTGCTTCGGTGAAGCCGCGCCGTCCTTTGTTTCCTTCTCCCCCTCCCCCTCACCTGACTAGCAGGGCCCGCTAGTCATCCACACAGTACGCGCGTGAAGCGGTACAAGTGGTGGCGCCCCGAGGATTTACGCTTTCGACGTCACCCCCCCCCCCCCCCAGAGGAGTGTCATGAGTTGTTGATGTTTACACTTAGTGTGGATATAGTTGACTCAGTCATTTCTGTTGATGCATATGTTAGTGTTGCATTTCATGGCATGCTATGACACCGGTTATTTTCATTTTAAGTTGAACCTGATAATAACTCAACTTGAATATATCGTTGATCGGGTCATGGTGCCACTGAATAGAGTTTTTCCCAGTGCAACCACATTTGCCTTTATGGGAAGGCCTTTATTCGTTCCGTTGTCATGCCTCTGGTCGGTGCCTCCAACGAGGGAAGGTTATGGGCGTGCGGTACCCTGGCCTGGTAAGCAGACATAACCTTGAAGGCCCGTTGTTGAGATTATGTTACCGTGTCCCCGTGTGGGACGTTTATGTTTAGGCCACGACGGTGGTCGTTGGTGTCTTTGGTAGACACGGGGCCACCCAGGACTAGCCCGATGGGGAATGAGTCGAAGTGGCCGAGAGAGTGTCATGGCAATGGAGGGGTTTCGTCGGAATGCCGTTGGTCCACCCGAATGGGAGTGCGAGGCCATGGGTTCCATGGTGTGGGTATAGTGCGCTACCTCTGCAGAGTGTATTAATCTATCGATACCCGAGTCCACAGTTACGGACACGCTCGAGAGTAGGTCACACCATGGGTCAACGTTTAATAAATCTTGCACACTAAGTTATGAACTTTGTACTGTTGATGATGGCGGGATGGTCATCTTGCTATTTGAGACCAAGTGTTGGTCGTGGTTGTGATCGCCGGAAGGATCACCATTTGGGACCAAATGTTGGTCGTGGTAGTGGTCGCCGGAAAGATCACGAGATATCCCTAGTTAAGACCATGAGGTTGGTACGTTTGTGATCCAAGAGCGATCATCGTTGGTAAGCCAGTCCGAGAGATTTTTCTCACAAGAGCATGATCACGACATGTTGGCTATATTGTTGCTTTATTTGGTTAATTATCAACATATTGTTTGTCATTATGTTTATGCTTGTTGTGAGCTTGCAAGTACATTCAATGTATTGACCTGGCGTGTCATGCTAGATTTCAGGAAAGTGGAAAGGAGTGATGTCCACATCTAGATCGTGTCCACATCGGTGTCCCTGTGCTATGGAGTTGCACTACGACGTTGTTCCGCTGCCGCGTAGTTGTTATGATCGAGCCCTTTATGTTCACTAAATAATGTACATATTGTTCAACCGCACCGTGTGTGCTTCTTGGCCTCGCTACCTGTTGTAATATAAACTTTGATCTGCTAGCATCAATAAAGCAGTTGTTTCCTGTACCAAGATGTTGTGTGTTGCCAGAAGACATGGTCTCTGGGCTGGCAATGCATGGTAAACCGGTTGCTCTGAGCCGGAGTGCCATAATTATATCAAACCACAAGAAGTGTACAACCTCTTTGGCGAAGCCATGTCGATCTCAGCGTGATTGGGTTGGCCGGTGAGGATGCTCCGGCTGACTTGGCTGTTGGAGGAGGGGAAGAAGATCTTAGGCGTCTGGAGATGGAGCCCGAGGTACTGCTCCGCTGTGATGGAGGGTTTCGTCGTTGGAGCAGCTCCGGTGAGTTGTACGATGCCGAGGCTGAAGCAGGAGAAGAGAGAAAATGTTAACCTGAGTGGAATTCTAATAGCATCTCCAATAGATGACATAAAATACATAACCAAAAAGTGCTAGATGTATACATCAGCCGCTCATCTCTGAACTTAACTGTCAAAACTGAATTTAACTGTCAAAACTGAACTTAACTGTCGAAACTGAATTTTCCTGTCGAAACTGAATTTTACTGTCGAAACTGAACGAACTAGAGGTGAGGCTACACGTCAGTCGACTGACTTTTTCATCTCTAGTCAGTTGATTTTGCATTTGTTGGATAAGAAATCAAGGGCCTGCAGTTCATCTTCAACCTCCACCCCCCTGAGCCGCCAGCCACCACCGGCCAAACAGCCGCCCCCCGCCGCCCGTGGCCGGCAGTGCGCCGCCTCGCCCGCCCCGAAAGCACTACCCACCGCCGCTCCACCGCCGCCCCGGCCATCCCTGTAGGCCCCCCCATGCCGAGCTTTTTCTCCGGTGATCCCCACGCCACCGCCCCACTACCGTTGGCGACCACCGCCCCCATCCTAAACCCTAAGATAGATATATAGTGGGGTACCTCTCAGGCGAGCCCCCTCCCCGCTGCGGCTGGTTCTTCCTTAACTCCGGCGAGCCCCCCCCCCCCCCACCCCTTCATAATCGACTGACCCAAAAGTCGATTCAGTTGACTGAAGTGTAGCTAAATCGGAGCAGCATCGCAAGCAAGAGAAAGAGCAAGAGCAGCAGCGTGAGCAAGAGTAGACCAGGCAGGGGACCGAGAGAAAGAGCACAACAGCAGCGTGAGCGAGAGCTAAAGTAGCAGCAGCTCCTACTTATGTGGACGCCGCCGCCGAGGGAGCGATGCCATGGAGGAAGTAGCCGGCGACGCCGCCGTTGAAGGAGCCGCGTTGTGTCGGCTCGGGACCTAGCGTCGGCAGCACCATGAGATCGAATCAAGAAGAAAATGCGGCGATTAGTGTACAACCTCTTTGGTGGCGCCGATTAGGCCGCAGCTTCATCCGAGGAAACGGTGATGATGATGCTCTTCCGGTGGTGCAGGTGAAGACGGCGGTGTGGGAATGGAAGTGGCGCGAAAGACGAGGGGAACATCGGGGCAGCTCCTTGGAGGTGGAGGACGGGGTGGCTGAACCGGCGGGACGACCAGATCGACGACTGATCCTCATCATGTATGGTGGATGAGGGACGTCGAGGTGTTGCTGTGGACGACGTCATCGGGGAAGAGGCTCCGGCTGGGTGGCGGACGGAGGAGGGTGTGGGGCTTCGCGGGTTTTGCCGGCCTCGGTGTATGAATGGGTGGGCGGATGGGATGGGAGTGGGGAACCATGGCTTAGGGACGCGCTTGTCCAAAATGTGGGGTAAGTTACGAAAGTACCCCCATGGATTTGAGGCGGTTCTTTCGGTTCAGGGGTATCACGGGCATTTCGCGTGTCGGGATTTCACAGGAGGTGGGAGTTTTCGCGCGCGTTGTTATTTTTGAATAGCAAGGCGCGGGTTGAGATGGAGGGAGTTGTCGGAGCACAACGAGACAAAGATATATCTTAAATATTTCGGGCTAACAAGGTGCGGGTTGAAGAGGCGGGAGTTTCGCAGCATGATAGACAGAGACGCTAGCTTGAAATTTCGGCATAACAAGGCGCGGCTTGAAATTTCGGGAGAACAAGCTTAACGTGTACCCACAAAAAGACAATTTAGATGAGTATGATATACTACGTACAATGTGTTTAACACGCACAACACACACACATACACCATTTAGACTAGTAAGGTACACGTGCATTGCACGCATGAGATTTGGCAACCAAATTATGAATAAATACCACATTATAGCAAGTAAGCTTTGAGTCATATATGCATGATGTAGATGCTCGTTTAATTCTTATAGTTCATTTAATTCAAAATCATCTAGTTTTTATAAGAAAGCTAATCTATTTTAAGATTCATGGAACTGTGTGTTGTAAGGCATAAAGTAAAAACAAATCATGTATAAAAACATTTGGGCAATTATGATACGGAAGATTCTAGAACAAAGAAGAAATGCTTGTGTTTTGAGGTTTGTGCATTATGCTTAAGTTCAACCATAGAGTCTTCTAGATTGTACATGTGGCAAAATCTGGTGGAATCTAGATGATATCCAACGGCCAGTAGTGCTCAAATTTGCCAGCTCTGCACCTTCGGATTGGCCTCATCCAACGATCATCTTTCAAAGTTAAAGTTATGTGCACACTATATAAAAAATATAAAATATAATATATATATAGGTGTATAGATATAGATATGTGATGCGAAAGCCACCCATCATCTCCAATTAGAATAGTGTGTCCATGCACGGATGCAATGTGGCCAAACGATGTCTGCCATCGGTATCTCAAATTCAAACCAATATGACCTTGCTCAATGTGTATACATTGCAACATGCTCGTTTCCAAACCACACCGCGCAGATCTCTGTTATATTCATGCATGCATGGGTTTCAAACATCATGATATCTTATTCAAATATTTGAATTCAACTCTACACTGATTATGACCCACCTAGTCTTTTACACCCACACATTGGTCTTCTCTTTATAATTGTACCATGAACTTTCTCTCGTGCATGCATGCACACACACTACCAGTCGGCATTATCCATCACACACATGCAATATTTTTCTTCAGGGCGGTCTCCCATGAAGGCACACACACACACACATCCCCCTCTCCGTCATATCAGGCATTCTTTATCTCTCACGTGCATGCGCAACGATCGATGTTCCTCTATGTGTGTGTGTGTGTGTGTGTGTATAGCTAGGTCTTTCGTAGTTTTCCACATAAACCGATCAATCTATATATCTAGTGAGGTCTCACCCTCTTTCCCACGTCCACATCGATCAATCTATACCACTCTATATAGGATTACATATATAGCTAATACACCCACATTAATTATATATCCAAAGCCCCCCTCTCATCATCCATACCTTCCGCTTCATCTCTCAGACGCGCGCACAATGGCGAAGACAGGGGGCAGCAAGGGCCCTGCCCCCCTAACATCACTATATATCGAGGCTAATATGAATGTGATCATTAGATAATTGCTGGTAAAAATGGTTTAAGTTGATGAATTGGCCCTCCTCGTAAAGGATTAGCAATGCTTTCCCCTAGCTCATGGGACATTTTCATGGCTCCGCCCTTTGCGCATAACAGCGCGCGTTCTCGCCCTCTCTCTAAATATCGATCTCGCATGATTGTGCACTCCTTCATAGTCTCCCTCCACTCGGCCCCTCGCACCATCTTCTAGCCCCCCACCGGATTTTTCCACATGTACAATCTAGCAGACTCCATGGTTGAACTTAAGCATAATGCACAAATATCAAAACAACAGTGGTTCTCCTTTGTTCTAGAATCTTCCGTATCATAACTGCCCAAACTTTTTTTCTAGTTGAATTGCCATTATTTGTTTTTACTTTATGATTTACAACGCACAATTGCATGAATCATAAAATAGATTAAGGGCTTCTTTGATTCAAAGGATTCTCGAAGGAATTTTGGAGGATTCTAATCCTTAGGAATTTTTCCTATCTTGGTTGTTTGATTTGTAGGGTTGTAAACCATGCGAATTTTTCCATATGATTCATTTGCACTAGATTTCATAGGAAACATCCCATCCACTCAAACCTCTTTGAAAGAATTCTGCATTTTTTCTATGCACAATCAAACACTCGTACCATCCTGTAGGATTCAAGACGACATTCCACTATAATCCCATGTTCTTCCTATTCCCACGTTTTGGAAATCCTACCAATCAAAGAGGCCCTAGGTTTTTTATAAAAACTAATTGATTTTGAATGAGATGAACTATAAGAATTAAACGAAGGTCTACATCAGGCATATATGACTCAGAGCTTACATGCTACAGTGTGGTATTTATTTGTAATTTGGTTGAAAAATCTGACGCGTGCAATGCACGTGTACCTTACTAGTACTTCGAGTATGTGCAAAACAGAACGGCACGCTACACAGTGTCTCTCTTACAGTTCATGAAGCCACGTGGCACATGTGAAGGCGTTGTCGCGACATCCTTGTGTGGATTGATCACAGTGACGTGCTGCTGGTTCCAGAAGAATGTACTCGTCCTCCCTGAGCCGCACTGGCGGTACATGCACGAAGCGAAGATGTGCACGCACGCCACGAACGCACTCATTCCCTCACACGCACACGCGGGTACACGGGCGGTCGCAATTTTGTACCAAGATCCACCCCATGTGATAATTTGACGCGTGTAAAGTCTTTCACTTCATTGATGGTCAATTAATACAGCGCATGCAAATTGAGTGGACGTGAGGGCGGAAGAAAGACATTAGTACTCCATTGCGCGCATGCGAGTAGTTAAATCATGGGTTGCTAGTAGTACTTCCATTGTTATCCTTCGTATTTTGTGCCAATTTTTGACAGTAACATAATATTTACGCATCTGAGCAGTGTAGTCTACTTGAAATTTATGTTCCACTAAAATCATCGGGAGCCGTTTCAGGCCTCAAAACCAAAAACTATCAATTAAACTTTACCTTGTTCCCATCACATTCGAAAGTACTAGGGCTACAATTAAGTGCAAGCCTGCTCACATCGACTAGTACGTACCAAACCTGAACGTGTTCCCACTATGCAGGTTTTAGTACTAGTGCTAGTACTTAGGTTATAAAAAGGGGAACTACCTAACCGAAAATTACTCTACCTTCCTCCTCATAAGTCCTCCTTCTTCGTCCGTCCTTGCCATGGCCGGTGTGCAGAGCTCTAGGTCGAGAACTACTCGTAACAATGGAGCGGCAACCAAGGCTGCGGAAAAAAAGAGAGGGCTCGCCGCCACGCAGAGACCTTGAAAGATCTCTCACGGGCAGGCGATGGCTCCCAGGAGCACCCTAGACGCGGAGGCGAACATGCCAAGCTGGAGGTGCTGGAGTCGTTATCCCTCGACGACATGCTCGATCAGCTCAATAAGCACCTCAATAAGTAGAAGGAGTTCATACATGGCTTGGTGGAGCTGCTGAAGGAGAGCCTCGACGACATGCCCGCTGAGCTCAGTGAGCAGGGGGAGTTGACCGCCGGCTTGGTGATGCTGCTGAAGAAGAGCATTGTCTTAGAGAAGAAGGCGACCGGCAAAATCCTGCAACTTCAGGAGGACAAGGTGAAGCTCTGCCACGAGCTCGACCTGCTGAAGGAGGAGAACGCTGGCTGGAAGAAGCTGCGTGAGAATAGTAGTTCCTCGATGAAGATGTTGCAGGCCCTCGTCATGGAACAGAAGGAGGAGTTGGCGAAGCTCGGCATTGAGAACCCGGACGCTGTCAAGGTATGTAATGTGGCCGTGGAATAGATGATGAAGGCTCGCGTCGAGAAATCCCGCGTCATGGACACAATGATGAAGATGGCGGAGGAGACATGCAAGGAGATGGAGGTCGTGGAGGCGATGAAGAAGCAGTTACGACTCCGCGGCCAGCAACCTTTTGTTTAGTGAGAGCAGTGCCCCAGACTTGTGTGTGTGTCTTCCTTCTTTTTTTTGGGTGATAATCCTCCTTCTTATTTTGCTCCTGTGTTTCTGATTTTGCTTTGGGTGTTTCGCCGCAGGTGTCACCTTCTCTGTGTGGCATGAATAGAACAATGCTAAAAATGAGATGACTAGCAAATTAGATCATTCTTTATCGCCAATAGAACAATGCCTCTTGCTAGTAATATATAATAAGAGTAGAGAGTAGAGGATATGGCACTGGGCTGCCGTGTTTCGTGCTCCTCCATCGTACTCAAGTGGAAAACTTGAGTATACCGCACGGTTCTTTGCTCCTCCTCAGGTCATCGGCACATTTATACGAGCAGTCAAATCACAAGGCCCCGCCTTCCAACAGTAATGAGCCGTCAAATCACAAAGACCCTCGCCTCTCGTGAAAAGGACCAAGCTAGACTGCCCCGCCTTCTAGCCTTTTAAAAAATGTATACATTTGTACAGTAGTAGTATCGATGGATTGCGCCATGGAGCAAAACTACGCATATACTATATGATACTACCCACTATGAAGGTAGTAGTAACATAGACTAGTAACTGGTGTATGTTACTCTCCACTATGACCAACCAAAGTCGAGGCGCGGATACCAACTAGGGCCTGGTTGTGTCTATACTTGGACAACTCACCTGACTGCATGCGCACCAGGAAGACGAAGCTCGTGTCGTGTTGGTGCTGTGTGCGGCCCGCACATAAACCAAAACCTCGCGCCTCCATCTTAGCCTCCGCGTTTAAAACATCTCAATCTCAAGGCCAAGGAGCAACGTGAAACCTATGATAGAGCCAATCGGATGGTTGAGAACACTACAATTCGTAGCTACAGATGCGTGTGTGAGAGAGGACGAGTGCGTGCGTGCACCTCTTCTCAGAGTACGACTATATGTGGGTGGCATTGACCTAGGGAGCAGTGATGGTGCGTGCGAGAAGTCCCGAGAGATAGGTGTAATGCGTCTGAAAAAAAGACTAGTCTATCTCGCCACGAGGCTATTCCTGTCGAACACCAAGCGTAAGATATGTATCTAACGGTGCCAGTTTTTGCACGTACACAGCAGTAGAAAAAGAACTAGTAGTACCATGGCATATGCTACACCATGGCCGTGAAAACGTGCCGATGTTACGCCATCCGGGAATAGTGCCGCACTTCGAAACCAGAACCGTCAATAAATTTTGAGCGCGTCTCGTCACATTCCAAATTACTACTACTACCATGCTATATTTAATTGGAAACCTGTCACATCGATCACAACCTAAACGGTTTCCCACTTAGGAGCATCTTAGTAGTACTCGGTTATAAATACTACTATGCTAATATGACTGCACATTCCTCCTCAACTCCTCATCCACAAAAAACAATCAAGCCATAGCCAACGTGAGTTCTGGGTCGAGAGATTTCCACAAGGGAGAGGTGAGCATGGAAGAGGAAGCACGAGAGATGTCCCACCTCGCCACGAAAGCAGCCGACATGTCCAGCCGCGTAGCAGTAGTAGCACAGAGGTCCCGCCGCGCCGCCGAAGCAGCATGGAGGTCCCGCCGCATCGTCGATGTAGCAGACTGGTCCGACCACGCCGCGGAAGCAGCAGAGATGTCCCGCCGTGCCGCCGAAGTAGCAGGGAAGTCCCATGCGCCCGCGGCGCCTGGGAAAATTCTCGCCGGCGGCGAGACTCTCAGTGCATGCATGCGATAGTCCATAGCCGATGGATCAGGTCTCTGACTGGGCGAGGATGCAGGACGAGGCTACCGGCGACATCCGGCAACTCGGGGAGGGTAATGCGAAGCTTCGGGGCGAGCGCGACCTGTTGAGGGTGAAGATCGCCGGAAGGGCGAAGCAGGAGGAGGAGACCGCTGCCGTTTTGCAGAGGACGAGTGTCATCATCAAGAAACTTATGGACGAGAATGCCATGCTCCGCGTCGAGCGCAACAGGCTGGTGTTGGAATCCATGGATGCTGCCAAGAAGCGTATTAAGGACATGAAACTGATGAAAGAGATCATCGCCCGCCGCGAGAACTAGTCTCCGCGACCTGCTGCGCATAAACAAAGTAGAGATCAGCGAGCCAGATCGTTGTATGCGTCTTCCTTCTTCTTTTGCCCTTGTGTATTTCGGGCGTAGCCGCATTTGGCTTTTTAATTATCTTCCTAATTATGTAAGACAATTATTATCCACTCTCGTCGTCCTTATATGTATTCATCAGTCTTGCTATAAGTCGCAGTAGATGCTATATAGGTCCGTCAGATCTTAAATCAAGATCCGTGCAAAATTTTCTTTTCAGATTTTTCTTTTTTCTCTCTTAAATCTCAGTCGAGTAAGACATTGCCACGCCATTAAACAGAGGCTCGGGCACCATTAATGGAGATCTTGGGAGAGAGGTGGATGACAGATGGAGGTCAAAGGGCTCTCCTCCCGATAAGCACGCGCAGGGGTCTAATCGCACACCTCCCGTACTCAAATAGCTACCCTGCACGACAGCCTCCTAGCTAATAAAAAAGGGGACGTGTGGCGTCACGTAAATGGTAAATAGAACACCCACGGTTTCAATAATACTTGTGTTTCCGATTGTAACGTGACATCACTTGTTGCAAAATGACTTTGTTGATTGTTAATGTGTGCACCTTCGCAAATCGGATAGCAAAATTACCACAGTATGTTGGTGCCATGTCATGGCACCAAGCCAAGTTTCATGATTTTCATGCATGTTTCGGATTTACAGGAATTAAAAAACCAAGTTTCTCAATGTTTCCAACCGAGCCATGACGCCCAGATGTTTGAATTTCATTCCCATTTCTGGCATGGGACCTAGAAATTTGCCCGAGGACACACATGTGATTTTTCAACCAGCTTTGGTGCACTAGAGCATGTGCTTGTATTTAAAATTTGAATTATGCACACCAAGGTGACACGTTCCCTTTCAGAAACATGAGCCTTCTTGAGAGAAGCTCCGATTTGCAAGAAACTTATGCCAAAACTTGTTCCTATTCTGCAATTTTTTTTTACCACAGCATGGTAGTACCATGACATGACACCATGCCAAGTTTCATGATTTTCAGGCGTGTTTTGGATTTACAAGAATTTTAAAACCAAGCTTCTCAATGTTCTCGGCCGAACTACGATGCTCAGATGTTTGAATTTCATTCCCATTTCTTGCATGGGACCTAGAAATTCACCCGAGGACACACATGTGAATTTTTCAGTCAACTTTGGTGCACGGGAGCATGTGCTTGTAGTCCAAATTTGAATTATGCACATTAAATGACCAGAAACTCAATTAATGTATAAAAAAGGCCAAACGAACCCAGAATAATTCCAAAATTTAACAGGGCACTCATATAGTTCTATGTTGCCTCTGTAAAGAAAATCTGGCAGGAGGCAGCGTATATTGTTTCGCACACAATGGTATAAAGAAATAAAGAAGTAAAGAAATTAGCCCTATTTAATTCTTAGGTTCTTATTATTTATGCCACTAGTTGTGTATCACTACTCAGTTTTGCCATTGGAAGTTACAACTACTCAAAAAATGATGTCGATCCGTGAGATGCCTGCTCAAAAATGCAATTAGATATCTAGAAAATGCCATCGTTAAGTTAGATGTTTGGTCAGAAATGCCATTAGACATTTTTTTTCAAGTCAAACCTCGTTGACCATGTTACATGACAAAAATAAGCTGATTCTCACAATGATAAGTTAATGGTGTCCAGCACAACACACCCCTCAAATAACACTAAGCACCCTGGAATTCTTTGACAAAACTAAGCACCCTGAAATTCTTTGACAACTAAACTGTTGGCTATATGATGTTGGCCATATATATTATGCGTATATAATGTCAAGAAAGCAGTGGTAGTACTATACCAACTAAAAGATGAAATGTCACGAAATATAACGAGAAGAAACATAACATAGTTCTGCTGGGGGCTCAGCACAACACACCCCTCAAATAAAACTAAGCACACCAGAAATTAAACTAAGCAACTAATCCGGTAGACACTGCATTAGAACCACCATGAGTAAAAACACTGCCACCTTACTCGGAGTCCTCGTCCACGTCCTCGACTTCGTCCTTGTCCCTCTTCCTCTTGGGTGATACTTCTTTGCTTGAACAGCACACTTGGCTCTTTCTCTTCATCCAACCCTTGTAGATACTGAAACAAAGGTAGCCATCCATTGCAGCATAGTGGATGTGGTCTATATCTAGTAAATTCCACTGCCATGCATGACGATGAAACTTGTACGGGGGTTTCTCTAGTTTAGCGTACGAAGGATGAACCATGGCTCCTGCCAGGGTCAGCATTGAAGGCTGGTCAAGGGAGGGCACCAGCCCTTCCTTCTGGAGGTCGAAGGGGTCGCCTACAACGAGGCCTATCCGACCCAGGATTTCCTTGTCGTTCCTAAAGTCTACAATAACGAATTTGACTCGGCCGCCCTTGAGGAAGTTCTTAAATTCCTCGCACTCAACGTCGGCATGGCATATGTGTTAGACCAAGCATAAGTCATGCACGCAGACCTGGATCACGGTGGGCTTCTTCTTCTCTGCCTCCTTTAGTTTCTTCTCGCTTCCCAGGACTGTGGTGTACTCAACATCTAGCCCAGCGACCCACTCATCGTTTGAGTTTTCGAACATGCGTTTGAAGCGAGCAAGGCATTCTTTCACCGTTGCGGAAGAACGGGTGTAGATGACATCGAACTCATCGCCGGTGATGGTTCTAACCTTGTACTCACCACCGATCATGGAGATTTGGGACGCCATGGATTTGGGTGGAGGGTTAGGATTAGTGGAACCGCTGTAATGTGAAAGGACGGGACGACTAGGAGTGGTTTATCGATTGTAAAAATGTCGAGTGGGGGTGGGGGCACGTGCGAATGGCAGGGTAGTGGCTTGCCTGGTGGATAAATGGATTCATGCACAGTACTATGGGGGCCCAATTAGATGTCATGTCTACTCGACGCCCAATTAAATGGCTTTCGATGTCATGTCAAGCGTCGGGAAAATTACAGGTGATACGAAGCATTCCATTCTCCCATGATATGGGCCTCTGAGAGCCCTTGGATCTGAGATCGAACGGTTGCATGGCGTGATTCTAGACCTATGGGTGAATATCCTATCCTGGAGGGTTATTCTGCAAATTTTCAGCAACTTAGCATGCGACCGTTCGATCTCAGATCCAAGGGCTGTCAACAGCCTGTATCATGGTCACGCCTACCACGACCGCTGCCTCACTCGCGCGGTCGCGCCCTTGGGGATTTAACACGGTGCATTAGGCTATCTGATATTGGCATGTCATACATAGTCATTACTTAGTCACTCATACAACAAGGTTAGCTATAAGGTTGGCTATAAGAGTATTTTTTGTTTACTTCTCTCTATCTCTTTCTTCATAGTATTTATTGCATTTGCCAAGGAGTGACCTCTTACAATGAAATGGTGCTTAGATGAGGTGCTATGGGCATTAAATGGCTTAGCAACTCAAGTCCCCAATGCATAGGTGCTTAGTTTTTTGTTGCTAAGTTTGTTTCATCTAGGTCCACGCGCTTAGCACCGTTTCTTCCTGGGGTCACCAAACTAGTCTCTCTCTTCTTAATTAACTTGTCACATCAGACTTTATGCCTATGTGGCGGGCTTAGCACCTATAGG
Organism: Aegilops longissima; assembly: GCA_021605205.1. Lineage (NCBI taxonomy): Eukaryota > Viridiplantae > Streptophyta > Magnoliopsida > Poales > Poaceae > Aegilops > Aegilops longissima. Next base: position 531,752,828 of record CM038681.1, on the reverse strand, counting down.
ATCAAGTACAACAGTGGGCTATAAGCCCGCTTTACATGGCATTTTTGCATATGTGGGGGAAAGAGGCAAGGAAAAAGTGGAGGAGTGGGCTCTCAAGCAAGAGCCAACCTCTACATGGTGGAGCATCGGGAGAGGTACCTGTATGGAGGTGGTCAGGACTCGGGAGACTCAAGCCGGTCGTAGCGCCGCAGTTAAAATGATAATGGCAAGTCAAATCACCAGGCCCCGCCTGTCCAGCAGTAACTCACTGTCAAATCACACATTCCTACGTTTGCAACAGCCTACTCCCTCATCTTCTCGCGTCTCTGTCAAACTGACTAGGCGGAACTGCCCCGCCTACCGCGTGGTAAAAGCCCCGCCCTCGACTTTTAAATAGTATAGTATACTAATTTTGTATCCATGGATTGCGCCATGGAGCAAAGCCTCAAGAAAACGGCGGTACACATGTACGGAGTATACAACACGCCCATCGCGTTAGCGTCGCACCCAGACGGTCGGTCGGTGCAGCACTGCTCTCTCGAATGGAGCGTCGTCATATTGCGTTTGCACACACATGTGGGACCGCAATTGAGAAGCGACCATAGGCACACTCCCGGCCCCGCAAGTCGGGTGAGTTAATAAAGTACATACTCCACCTTGGTACAGGGCGATCCACGCAAGACCACGAAGATCAGTTCGTCCATGCATGTGACCAGACTCCAGCGAACCACGCTGGATTGGCTATCGTCTACATATCGTGCGGGCTGTGTTGTGCAGGGGCTGTAGTTACGGTGAGAAATCTGAAAAAGGTTTCTTGTCATCTCGCAAAATTAGGTGTCATGTGCTTCGGATCACTTGAGGGTTAAACAACGACAACTGAGTTGGGCTAGTCATTGGGGCACATGCACGAAGACTACTCGGCGCCATCCGGGTCAAAGGCGACTATGTTAATTAGGACATCTATCGACGGACCCCTTTTCTACGAGTTTATCTTTAATTTGAGCTTTGATCCTCGTCTAGTTTGTCCGTCGGGATTCATCTTGTCTCCTTTGGGCAGTGTGGTTATGATTTCTTGTCATGTGGCATTTTTTCATGTTATATGTTATAATCCGGTGCTTCAGATCAAAAAATGACGACAACTGTGCCTCCGGGGCACGTGCATGAAGACTTCTCGACACTCATTGCCGAGGTCAAGCCGGCTCCGGCCGGTAGACAAAAGAAAACTAGTGCTCCACTATATAGGCAGGAGCCTCCGCACTTGCTTGCTAGTGTTGCTCTCTTCACACTGTCTTATCCTCTCCAGATCTAAACACGACAGCGGTGGCCACACACACACTCTCTCTCTCTACTCACCGCTGGTCACAGATCCAGCCGGATCCTCTCCGTCGGGGAAGGTGAGAAGGTGCAACGTTCACGTGGTCGTCCTCGGCGACGACTCTTACCCACTGCGGCGCGTCCCGATCAGCGTGCCTTGCCGTTCTCTCCCAAGCATCGCTGGCAAGGGAGGGCCTCCTACCCCTTCTTCCTCGCTGCCATAGTGTGGGAAGACCCGGCCTCCCGCCACAGTGACATCCCCGCGACCCTCAGGTATAACTTCCTTCGAAAACGGCCTTGCTCTACTTCCCGAGCTCCTGACGTCGCTGCATTTGTATCTTTTACTATTTCTCAGGCCCCCTCGTGTAGATAGGATCGATTGGCTGTTCGAAAACCACCTAAATTTTTACTGTTAAGAGGTAAAACTAGTTCATGCACTCGAATCTAGTAGTACTTGGTTTAAACAAGGAAGAAAGGGGGTGGGGTGGGGGAAGATTTGTTACCTGAATCTAGGACTTGGTCGAAAGAGGAAATAATGGGGGCAAAAAGTAGCAGAGACTGGCTATCCAACTGGTCTCTAGGTCAAATAGGGAAATAAAGGGAACACAATACAAACTCAATATAAACCCGATCTATTGGTTGAAAAGGGAAAGAAAGTGGGGACCGGGGGACAAGTCAACAGAGTAAGTCCAGCACTAGATTTGCTAGCCTCACACAGTATAAGGTGGCTATATACCGAACAAAAATGGGACCAACTCAGATATCCTCTTCTGGTGTTTGTTGCCCCGAGCCACTCTTATGTAATGCCACTGGTAAAATGTAGCAGTTGCACTGTTAAAAGTAAGGACATGTTAAACCAATGTTGTTTTCAATGTAATGCCTCCAGTAATATGAATCAATGGCACTTTTTTTCATGTCCTGCTAAATTTCCCAATAAGATAAGTTGCTTATTTTCGTTAGAGATGCAACTGTCCTGGTCCGCCTACTCTCCAGGAGCTTCACGACCAACCTTGATGTTGTGCAATTTTATTGCAACTAATGAAGAAGCTCTGTGGGTTTCATTTTCTAATGGAAATGGAACCGGGGCTCGAGCCCTTTTCTTAAAAGAAGAAGAAGAAGCTGCTAGCTCATGGGACAATTCTTCATTTTAGGTGAACTGCACCAAAACGTCCCATGAATTGAATCATCCATGTTGGTGACTGGTGTCATCCCTTCTACGATGGCGTTGACTACAGATATGGTTCCCATCACGAGGTATGTTCCTTTTTGGTCCGATTGTTTGCCAAAGATCCTGCATGTTGATCCTACTCTTGTGCTACTGTTTTGGCATTGCCATGATAAAGCAGTAATGTTATTATTTTGCACCTTAATCTAGTGGCACTATTAATTTGAGGCAATGTTTTGGCACCGCTAGTGCCACTATTTTTTTATATATCGAAAGAGGGGGTTCTCTCCGATTTCATTAAATAAACCCAACCATAGAGAACCATTATCCGACAACATCTTAGTGTAAACGGGCAGTTATGCAACTACTACTAGAACGGACTGAGTACTAACGAGAGACAAGTTAGCCACATAAGCTAGGCAGGTAGGGGCGCAGCACTAGCTCGACCAAGTTTGGATTACAACCCAAATGCTACCACGAAACATCGGGGAAGATAGGGACCTAAAGAGCCACTTGACATCGATCTAAGCACCCCGGCCTTCATCCTTGCGACCTTGCACGGTACACCTCGTTTGCCACCTGCTCGACCCTAGCGTCACTTATAAAATGAAGTAATAATACAGTTAAAATAGCGCGAGTGTCCTCTCTGTCATTTCATTTCCAATGTAGATAAAGAAAGTGCTTCTCTTTGTTAATGTATGTTTCATCAACTAGTCCCATTGTTAATGTTTAAGCGTTTCGGCAAACTAGGGTGCTTAATTTTAGTTGATCCGCACAAAAATAGAGATTTGAATGTCTCAAGGCCCCTCCTTGTACTACCGCTGTACTATCGGGGGTTGGGTGCGACATATGCCAAAGGATGGCTTATCATGGTGGGTGCGAGTAGAACGTCGCCGGTGCCTGGAAGCGGGATGAGGCGTAGACACGAACGCCGACGTACTTTACCCAGGTTCGGGCCTCTCCTAGGAGATAACACCCCTAGTCCTACTCTGCGTGGTCTCCGCATGATCACTAAGGCACTAGTGAGTACAATGGTGCTCCTCGAGCTGTATGCTAGAGGTGGAAGAAGGCAAGGCTTGCTCTCCTTCCCCCTAGGTGCTGGTCTAATTCTAAGAGGTTCCAACCCTTTGCATGGGTGCCCTAGGGGTTTATATAGGCCTACCCCCCAAGGGTACAATGGTAATCCAGCCGGGTGTAGGTCCCGGCTGTCAGTCTCTCTGCTGGGGCCCGCCGCCTGGTGGCCCCCGCCGACTGGACGGGTACGGAGCCGACATGCCGCCTCCACCGCTCGCGGGTCTTGTCAGCTGCTGATTACTATAGCAGTGATGCTAATGACGCAGGCTTGGTTAGGGAGCGTGGCTAAAGTCCCACCGCCTGGTGGGAGATCACTGTAGCCACACAGTGTCTTATCTGGTTAATGGCACGTGGAGCCCGAAGAAGAGCAGGCGCTTCTTTGAGGCCGACCTCCCTCGGTCCGGCCGCGGGCTTCCGCCGTCTTCCGGGCTCTCGCTGCCTGGTAGGGCCCGCCGTCTTCAAGCCGTACCGACAGGCGGTCATGGGAGCAGGGCTCCGCCTGACAGGGATGACATCAGCGGCGGGGGGCAATAGTGCCGCGCTAGGCGGAGATCTCCATCTGTACGGAGCACTGTGGCCACGCCCGGCCCTGGATATGGTGGTGATCGGCTACACTATAGCCTCTCCCTGTCCTATCTTCTTAATGGGGGCGCAGACTCTGAGGGTGCCGTGGGCCGACTGCTTAGGTGCCGGCCTCTCCGGAGGCTGCCTGCCAGGAATCGGCCCGTCTCGGAGCCGTCTTCTTATGCGCGGCCGTCTTCTAGCAGTCGGCTGTTTGTCCAGCCGGCTGCCAGAAGGCGGCACTTCATCTTGGCGTTTTGAGGGGCGCAGCCGGCCCTGATGCCTTGAAAGGTTCTGGGGCTTGGGTTAGGCTACCCGTTACCCATTACTCCGACAGTAGTCCCCGAAGCTGGTGAGGTGCCGCGGCTGAGCAGCCGAGAAGCCTCAACAGTTTCCTTCTCCGAGTGCTTGAGTTGAAGCTTTGTCCGACTTCTACCAACACTACAAGAAATATGTCAACTTGTGACCCTCACTATTGGCCGCTGAAAGGTCATAGTTTTTCATTTGTGACCTTTTTGTGACCAAAAACAGAAGGTCAAAAGCTGGCAGTTGTAAACTGAAATTAACGACCTTCTCACAGAGAAGGTCGTAGACGTTTACGACCAAAACAAAAGGTCGTGGAACCCATGACCTTTTGTTTTGGTCACTGGCTGTCTGCCCAGGCCACGTCGGATCCGAAGTGACAATCTGACGTGGCAAAATTGCGACCAATTGAGAAGGCCGTTGATAAGATTCAGCCCGGTCCGATTGGGTGTTTCACATGGGCCAGGCCCAACAATTCAGCCTTTTTATAATATTTTTTCTTACTAATTTTGGTCAGCTATATGGTCCAGGCCCAACTATTCAGCCTTTTTAATTTCTGGGCCATTACTATTAATTTTCTATTTTCAGCCATATTATTTTTATGCCGGTCCCACTAGTCAGATTGGTCCCACTTGTCATGTTGATATCACAATTGGACCCACATGTCAAAAATTTCAAAATTTGTCAAACAATTTTCATAAGTGGGTCCCCCTAGTCAGGTTTCCATTTCATAGGTATTGAAATTATATACACAATCAATATTTCAAACAAACTATAGAGCAAATGAAATTCATCCAAAACAACACTAAATGTCACAATAAGTAATATGCTACTCTGACTAATATTACACTCCTGATATTACAATACATAATATGCTACTCTTGCTGGTAGGCTTCACGGCTTCACACTTCATACTTCACCTATGCAAAAAGAAGAAGAATAAGAACCTGTAGACAGCATCAAACTTAGCTTATAAGCAAGAATTGACAATGAGCTCACTTTAACAACACAAGATTTTGATATATTTTTACAGTTCATGAGGTCAGCAGACTATTAACGGCTTTCACATAGATTACAAACAATTATGTGTACAAGGCAATTCAGCATTTAAGTTGGAAGGTGTTCAATAGCAAAATAGAACATGATATGTACTAAAAAACTTGAACTGGCAATACGCAACTAAATTGGTTGTTAATACAACAAGCATGACATGACAACAACTGCTTGATAGATTTGATTAAACGTGTATGAAGCAGCAACACGCATAGACAATGACAGTATATATGAAGGATTATAGATTGCATAACTAGTCAACTAATCTTCCATCTATATTTCTATCAGCAGCACACTAGATAGGCCACACATTTATTCCTATAGTACAATGAGGTAAAAACAGATTATGGTGCCTGCCAAGTGAGGTAAAACATATTATCGGTAGCACACTAGATCGCCACACATACGTATTCTAACAGCAGCACACTAGATAGGCCACACATTTATTACATTTACATGGTGGTGGCTGGTGACAATCATGGCTGCTAGCTCATGCTGCCGGCCGTGTGTGCACATCTCCCATTGGAACCAACCCAACCCAAGCAGTAGTGATGGCAAACCACACATGTACCAGTAAACTTCAGTATGAAACAGTTTCTCACCGAAAGAAACTACCAAAGCATTTCCAAGAATTTCGAAGAAACCGCCTCAAGTCAATTCAGCCAAGGATATTATTTTCTACAAGCAAAAAACTATGGTTCAGCTCCCACATGGGCATGGGGTTTTTTGGGTTTCAAGACACAAATCACAGAACTGGATGGGCATATAGAAGATACATTGTGAATCTACGGTGTCAACCTGCTGGAGTTACTTGTCCTCAGTGATGAGCAGCTGCTTCCTCCTTGGGCTTGGTCATCTGGACGGCCAAAAAAACAGAAACTGTAAGAAGATGGATTGATGGTAAAAAGAGTGAAGAATTGTGATTCAATGAACAAAAAAGCATATGTACATTATAATACGGCAGACAAGAAAATAATAAGCCTAATATGAAGATAATTGTTTTTGTTATTGATGGCTGTAAGATGGACTGATGGTAAAAAGAGAGAAGAATTTTGATTCAGTGAACAGAAAACAAGACGTTATTATTCAGCAGTGATACTCAATATTTGACAAGTATGGTTTCATGTATACAAGTTAGGCAGAGCAATGCACAAGATAAATCATTTTATATAAAGTCTGTCCAATCAATATCCAAAATGATATCCAGCAGAGCATAGAAGCAGTCATAAAAATCTAATTAGGCTACTGCGGCGGTGACCCACTAAGCTATGCCGGCGTGGCGAGGCTGAAGGCGAGGTTGGGGAGGACACAAGTGTTCTCAGGTTATTAATAGGGAAACTGGGTGATTAACATCTCTCAAAAAAGAAAAAAAGAACTTAAAATATTGAGTGCGGCAGCAGCATCTACTTGTTACTGGAGTCCCAGTTCAAGATGGCCAGAGGCCACTTGGCACCATGGAACCTGCACAATTTCCATCATATATATGAATGAGTTAGGAAGTAAAGTAGAGTTGAACTACCCAGCCTCATACATACATACATACATACATACATATATATATATATATATATATATATATATATATATATATATATATATATAAAGTGTCTGCTACTTCTTTGCTCTACAGGAAGTTTCATAGACTTTCAAGTGAAGGGATACACGTTGTTCAACTGTCGTGTTTATTTTTTGTTGTTGGGGAAAGCAATAGCTTAATCAATTCACTTCTCTAAAAGTATGAACAACCTATCACTCAAACAGTCCTTGAGTGCTAATATAGTATTGTATTGGTAAAAAAAACATGTCACCACGAAGAGCTTTAACAGTTAGCACCATTTTTTATTAGAAGTTAGATGAGATTTGAGAAATCTATATTAGAAAACTTGATTGCATACAGAAATTCTCTCAAGTCTCATTGCAAATATCAAGTGCATACAGAAGCTTTGATTTGAGTGGAATGGTATGAAAGGGGCATATAAGGACAAAATACTCAAGAGTTGCATATATACATAGAAATGATGTTGATCACATAAGTAAATAACAGTGAATGAAAAACGATCTGCACTTAAGATCGCACACACACCAACCAGCACCAAAAAAGTAAAGGGTAAATAACAATCTCACACTATTATCACTAGGGCACAATTCTTCATAGAAGAAACACTACCTAATACAGACCTACCTAGGAAATCAAAACATTGTAGGAATAGGTATATCCATATATTTTGAAGATGAACAACATCAAAGTGATATACTTACACGCACACATGCAGTTTTAATTAATTAAATGAGCAGGCAACGAATGCAATTGGAAAATATGAGTCTAAACCAGGATATGGATTCAGCAACAATAAGCATCGTTAACAAGCACACTTCCTTTCATGAAGGTTTAAAATATAACCAAACTCATGATTCAGTTATATATGATAAAACAAAACATATGGTTCAGTTATAGTCATACCACCTATACAAAGATCAGGCAAAAATATATTTTGACCCGAGGACCAACATATCTGCCTCAGCAACTATCTAAAATTATCAAATATGCCAACAATTATTTATTGATGCTTCCCACTAAGCTTCATTAGCTACATGTGAAATCTTTGAGAGGTCCGAGGAAGAGCTAACACCTCATATAATCAACACACAATGATAATAATAATAATTAAAAGGAGAGAACCTATCAGATAAAGCACGCAATTTCATCTCTATCCGTTTGTGAAAAGGATCGTTCAAGCCTTCAGAATTCTTATTCTGGATTTTTTTAAATCTACGCTCGGATAGGACAACTTGACGGGTCCTGATAAACCTAAACATATGGGATATATAACAGTTTATTTTTGCATATATATATATATATATATATATATATATATATATATATATATATATATATATATATATATATATATATATCGATTTGTACCCAAGTGGAGAATTAGCGAGAGAGATAAATGAATGGGTTAAGTGTGTGTCATTAGCAACCTCTAGCGACTTGTACCCAAGTAAGATATCTGACTTAATCTCTTTGATTCTTAGATCTAGTCCTGCTCGTGTTTCGGTACCATGCGTAGAGACGTGACACGACAGGACTTGCTGCTGCTCGGCGAAACTCATTCGCCTCGGCACCACAGCCACGAGGAAGTTGTCGTAGGGGCTTGGCCCGGCAACCGGAAATGTTCTTTGGAAGGATCGTCTGCCGTCTGCGGATTGCTGGTGTTCATGTACTCGGGTAACCCTTGAAGTTGTCGTCGTGAGCGGGTTCGTGCTCTCGCCCGACCTGCTTAGACAAAGCCTCGTTAGTTTCAGCATCTTGCTAAAATGTAGTACTAACATGCTTCTCTCGGATGCATTGTGAGAGGCGAAGAATGGTGCAGAGTGGAAATTATGCTACCTGAGGCTACAATGGGTCATGGAAGAGGGCCAACTCCATCTGGTTGGGCTGATGGCTTGGCAGCGGAGCTGCTTGCATGTTCGTCTGGAAGCTCATGCCCTTGAGGCCCTCTCGTACACGGCAGGGTCGATCAAGTCCTTATACACCTTGTCCTGCCCTTGCACATACACCTCCTGCACCCATCCACCCACACATTTATTCATTCATTCAGCAGCATCACCAAGTGTATGCATGCGTATGGAGTAGAGCAGAGGAGAGGATTCATGGAGGAGTACCTGCCATCCGAATGGGTAGACGAAGGAGTAGCCGACCTTCTTGTCGATGACCGGCATGAACTTGCCGTCCGCCGCCGCGACTCCGCAGTACCTTTGTTGGGGCTGGCCGGCGCCATGGCCTTGACGGTGGCGGAGAGCAGCCTCCACGTCAGCGTCTTGGCGGTCGGGAAGGAGGCGAGCCATAGCCATGGAGGAACTTCGTTGCGGCGAAACACGATGGAGTCGAGCACTTGCCTGTCCTCCTCATCCAGCCAGGTCCGGCAGGGCAGCGGCCCGAGGGCATCTGGTCGGCGAACCACGGGCCCGATGGCGGCAGCCTTGGCAGCGACCTTGCGGAGCGAAACGCCGTGGGGAGGAGTTGAGGCAGCGAGGTCGAGCCGGAGATGATCCCCGCAGTGCCGCCTCGAGGCCTGCGGTCTTGGCGCGCCGAGGGCAGCGCCAGGCCCGCCCGCCCGCCCGCCGCCTCGTGAGGCGTGCGATGGCGGTTCGATCTGGATGGGGATGGCCGTGTGGCTATGGTTTAGCGAGCAGAGGTGACGGCGGCGATGGGGAAAAGGGAGCGTGAGCGGCAGCGGCGAAGGGGATAAGGGAGCTAGGGGGATAAGGAGGGGCAGCGTCGGGGTCCCGTTGTCGTCGATCTGGATCGGGGAGCGGGATTGGGGTGGGTGGCGGATCTGGAGCGAAAGAATGTAGGCGGGGAGGGAGGAATGGCGAAAGAATTGGGGGGGTGGGTGGGTCAAAAATGTCTATAGCGGACCTAGGGTTTCAGCCGGGTGGGTTTGGGCCGTTGGACCGGAAGCATCCGGCGGTGGTTGATGCGTGATCCGCGTGATATGCCCATGGTCCAATCAGAACGCAGCAAACCATTTGATGAACTTATGACCATATAAATTAATCAAGATCGATTCAAGATAAAAAAATTCATTCCATTTTTCAGTGCTCAAAATGAGTTTTTTTGTGAAAGTCCTACCAAATATTTGTTCAAATGATCTCATATTGTGCACAATGGTGCATCTTGAAATTTCAATCAATGTTGCCTAAGGGAGTTTTCATTTTCTTTGTAAGGAAAATTAATTTTCCATTTTTCGAGTGCCGGAAAAGAGGTTTTTTTGTGAAGGACCTACCATATATTTGTTGAAAAATTGTACCAAATCAATTCTCTAAAATACTAGGACATATTTAATGCACAATTGACCAACTGGTTGGGTGTAAAAAAATTTGATCCACCTCTCGTGAAAAAGACTAATTTCCATGATTCAAATTGGAAGAGGCAAATTTGAACTGTAGCTACCTCGTAGTTTGTTCTTTATTTTTTTCCAAAAATCATTCCTAGGCACATAAGTATCTATTTAATCAGAGAAACACCAAAAAATTCCAAGATTCAACTACTAGCTAGGAACGGTTATTCCTGCCATTTTGACCGCATTTTGAAACAGGCATAAAAATTTCAAAAAAAATCATAAAATTCGAAAACCTTCGCATTGTTTCATTATATGTGGCCAAGTTCCCAGGAAAAATAACAAATTTGTAATACGGCAATTATTTTAAAAAGTGTTCTCAGAAACGAGCTATCATGTGTGAAGATTCATGGCTTTCAAGCCAAATGATCAATCTAATGGCCACATTCATGGCATGGTTTGTTCAAATGATCTCGTATTGTGCACAAGGGTACATCTTGGAATTCCAAACAATGTTGCCTAAGGAACTTTTCATTTTCTTTGGACGAAAAAACCATTTTCCATTTTTCGAGTGCCCAAAAGGAGGTTTTTTTGTGAAGGACCTCCCAAACAATTGTTGCAAAATTGGACCAAATCATTTTTACAAAATACTAGGCCATATTTAATGCACAATTTACCAAATTGTTGGGTGTAAAAAGTTTTGATCCACCTCTCATGAAAAAGACAAATTTCCACCGATTCAGTTGGAAGCGGGTCAAATTTGAACTGTAGCTGCCTTGTAGTTTGCTCTTTATTTTTTCCAAAAATCATTTCTAGGTACATAAGTATCTATGTAATCAGAGAAACACCAAAAAAATTCCAAGATTCAACCACTAGCTAGGAACGGTCATTCCCGCCGTTTTGACCGCATTTTGTAACGGGTATAAAAAAATAAATAAAAAATCAAAAAAATGGGAAACCTTCTCATTGTGTCATTATATGTGGCCAAGTTCCCAGAAAAATAACAAACTTGTAATAAGGCAATTATTTTTAAAAAGTGTTCTCAGAAATGAGCTATCACGTGTGGAGATCAATGGCTTTCAAGCCAAATGATCAATCTTATGGCCACATTCATGGCATAGTTTGTTCAAATGATCTCATATTGTGCATAAGGGTGCATCTTGGAATGGCAAACAATATTGCCTAAGGAAATTTTCATTTTCTTTGGACGAAAAAACCATTTTCCATTTTTCAGTGCCCAAAAGGAGGTTTTTTTGTGAAGGACCTCCCAAATAATTGTTGCAAAATTGGACCAAATCAATTTTCTAAAATACTAGGACATATTTAATGCACAATTGACAAAATGGTTGGGTGTAAAAAGTTTTGATCCACCTCTCGTGAACAAGACAATTTTTTGTCGACTCAGGTGGAAACGGGTCAAATTTGAACTGCAGCTGCCTCATAGTTTGCTATTTATTTTTTTGGAATAACATTTCTAGTTACATAAGTACCTATTTAATCGTAAATACATGGTTTGGTGGCGATACGTCGAGGTTTGGGCGGTGGCCAATGGCCCCAACTCTAGAGCGCGTAAACTCGCATGCCCGCCGCATGGTCACCACGTGACTGTGGCGTTGCCATGTGTCTGGGCGGCCTAGGCATGTCTAGTGGGTTGGGCACTCCCCAGATAGGTTCTAGGAAGAAAATTACAACATAAGATTCTCACGAGGAGACCGATCGATGCTCAAACATGAATTAGCAGCCAAGTGTTTGATTAGCGGTACGGGAAATGTACATGGCTAATGGGCGTGAGTTTTGGCTGAGGATGATCAGTTACTAAGAAGACCGTCCTCACAAATTTTCAGCTCAAAAGGAGGAGCCTAGGTGGTACTTGCTTTGCAAAGTACCACACTGGACATAAATACGAATGTTGAAGTTGTGCTCAAAATAATGAATGGATTGAGGTGGCATTTGGTGGAGGATGGTTATTTGGGCATAGGAAAGTAGCGTAGAAAATGGATACTATTTGGACATGCCAAAGTGGTACTTCCTTCACAAAGTGTTGTTCTAAACAGAATAGGAAAATGAATATTGTTGAATTATTTTTGAACTAGGCAAGGAAGGTTTTTTACATATTTGACGAAGATATGACCCAAAGAATTTATGAGATTTTTTTGGGAATTTTGGGATTGACAGAAATATAGGTTGCTTCACAACTTGGGGCAAAAATTGACACATGGACATGACACATAGGCAAAACTGATGAGATGGCGCCCAGTCATCGCAACCCACCACAATTTACAAGGCTATGACCATCTATATTGGTCGTTAACAACTAGAAAGAAGGCAGCGGACTAGCACTGTTTGCTTTATGACCATTTCGCGTAAGGAAATTACGACCTTTCTGACCAAAATGGTCGCAATGGTTTAGGGTTTGGAGCCCCCCAAACAGCTTTTGACCAATTGGTCTCAAATGGGCATAGATCTATGACCAATTCTTCCAGGGTCACTAGTTGACATATTTCTTGTAGTGCGAGCCGCCTGGCGGGAGTCGGCCTCGTCCATCCTGTCATGTCCAAAACTCCGAATGCGACGGCGGGAACTAGGTGGCGTGCTTGCTAAGCTTCCAGGCCGCCGCCCGTCGTGGGAAGGTCACGTGGCGTCGAGCGGCCGAGCCGGTCTGCCAGCCCACGCGCATGATGGGATGCGCCTGCGGGCGGGGTCCGCCACTATCGGGCCTCGGCACGCGAGCGGATCCGCTGCGGCCGAGGTGAGCTGTTGAGTTTCCCCACGGAGTTACCGCATGCAGTAACTCGCGCGATAAAGGTGGGGGCATGGGGTCGTGGGCGCGATGCGTCGCACGATCGCCCCTCGGCTCCGCAGCCGTGAGGCCTATAAGTAGGGGAGGAGAGAGTTGGCGGACCTGCACGCCCCTCCACCCCATTCTTTCCTCCTTCTTCTTCCTTTCGCGCCTTTTGCCTCCAAGCCATGCGCTGGGCGGCGCTGCTGCGTCTCGATGAGCTCGTCTGTCAACCTCATGCCCCCCATGGCACGCTCCGGAGCATGGGACGGCTCCGAAATCCATGAAGACCACGTCGACTTCCTCCGCCAGACGCGGCGGCTGCCCGGCAAAGACTACGTGAAGGTTCGCCTTGCACCGGAGAGGGAGATCTCGCGGTGCGGTGGAAGGGCGGCCGGTCGTCTTCCGTAACCTTGCTGCCTGCCTCGGCCTGCTGGCGAGCGGCTTCTTCCGGTCCTTCCTCGAGTTCCATAATCTTCACCGCACCACCTCACCCCGAACACGGTGGTGCTGCTGTCATATAAATCACTCGTGCGAAGGCTTCCTCGGCGTCCTCTCCACACGCCCGAGCTTTGAGAGGGATTATTCTACACCAAGATCGGCACCCTCGTCGCAGGCGTGCCGGCTCAACGCGGCGCTTTCATTGTGGTGCGGAGGCCGGCGGCCGAAAATTCGTTTCCTCCCATCACGCTGATCAAGTCGGTGAAGATGTGGCAGCGGTCGTACTTCTCACGTGAGGCGTCTTCCGGAGGCGGCTGGGTCAACTTTCAGACTTACTAAGCCCGCCCGCCCGTTGAGGCTGACAACTGGTCGTCTGGGGCCAGGACCTTTGTCACCTTTGGATCCGCCAATCGCGGCTCCGGGTGTTGACCTGGTCGGAGCTGACCGGGCCCGACTTGCTGTCCGCCGCCGTGGCGCCCGGATGCTCCGCTCGGTCGCCCTCACATGATCTGTCGGAGAAGCCTCAACAGCTTCCTTCTCCGAAAGTGCTTGAGTTGAAGCTTTGTCCCACTTCTACCAACACTACAAGAAATATGTCAACCTTGTGACCCTCACTATTGTCGCTGAAAGGTCATAGTTTTTCATTTGTGACCTTTTGTGACCAAAACAGAAGGTCAAAAGTCGGCAGTTGCCAAACTGAATTAACGACCTTCTCACAGAGAAGGTCGTAGATAAATTTACTCAAAACAAAAGGTCGTGGAACCCATGACCTTTGTTTTGGTCACCTGGTTCCCCGGCCTGTGCCACGCTGATCCGGCGACAACTGACGTGGCAAAATTGCGTACCAATTGAGAAGGCCGTTGATAAGATTCAGCCCGTCCGATTGGTGTTTCTACATGGGCCAGCCCAATAATTCAGCCTTTTTATAATATTTTTTCTTACTAATTTTGGTCATTATATGGTCCGTGCCCAACTATTCAGCCTTTTTAATTTCTCGGCCATTACTATTAATTTTCTATTTTCAGCCATATTATTTTTTATGCCGTCCCACTAGTCGATTGGTCCCACTTGTCATGTTGATATCACAATTGGACCCACATGTCAAAAATTTCAAAATTTGTCAAACAATTTTCATAAGTGGGTCCCCTAGTCGTTTCCATTTCATAGGTATTGAAATTATATACACAATCAATATTTCAAACAAACTATAGAGCAAAATGAAATTCATTCAAAACAACACTAAATGTCACAATAAGTAATATGCTACTCTGACTAATATTACACTCCTGATATTACAATACATAATATGCTACTCTTGCTGGTAGGCTTCACGGCTTCACACTTCATACTTCACCTATGCAAAAAGAAGAAGAATAAGAACCTCAGAGACAAGATCAAACTTAGCTTATAAGCAAGAATTGACAATGAGCTCACTTTAACAACACAAGATTTTGATATATTTTTACAGTTCATGAGGTCAGCAGACTATTAACGGCTTTCACATAGATTACAAACAATTATGTGTACAAGGCAATTCAGCATTTAAGTTGGAAGGTGTTCAATAGCAAAATAGAACATGATATGTACTAAAAAACTTGAACTGGCAATACGCAACTAAATTGGTTGTTAATACAACAAGCATGACATGACAACAACTGCTTGATAGATTTGATTAAACGTGTATGAAGCAGCAACACGCATAGACAATGACAGTATATATGAAGGATTATAGATTGCATAACTAGTCAACTAATCTTCCATCTATATTTCTATCAGCAGCACACTAGATAGGCCACACATTTATTCCTATAGTACAATGAGGTAAAAACAGATTATGGTGCCTGCCAAGTGAGGTAAAAACATATTATCAGTAGCACACTAGATACGCCACACATCTGTATTCCTAACAGCAGCACACTAGATAGGCCACACATTTATTACATTTACATGGTGGTGGCTGGCTGACAATCATGGCTGCTAGCTCATGCTGCCAGCGTGTGTGCACATCTCCCCGCTGGAACCAACCCAACCCAAACGAGTAACAGTAGCAAACCACACATGTACCAGTAAACTTCAGTATGAAACAGTTTCTCACCGAAAGAAACTACCAAAGCATTTCCAAGAATTTCGAAGAAACCGCCTCAAGTCAATTCAGCCAAGGATATTATTTTCACAAGCAAAACTATGGTTCAGCCCCACATGGGCATGGGGTTTTTGGGTTTCAAGACACAAATCACAGAACTGATGGGCATATAGAAGATACATTGTGAATCTACGGTGTCAACTCGCTGGAGTTACTTGTCCTCGTGATGAGCAGCTGCTTCCTCCTTGGGCTTGGTCATCCGACGGCCAAAAAACATGTAAACCGTGTAAGAAGATGGATTGATGGTAAAAGAGTGAAGAATTGTGATTCAATGAACAAAAAGCATATGTACATTATAATACGCAGACAAGAAAATAATAAGCCTAATATGAAGATAATTGTTTTTGTTATTGATGGTCAAGATGGACTGATGGTAAAAAGAGAGAAGAATTTTGATTCAAAGGAATGTAAAACAAGACGTTATTATTCAAAGAAGGATACTCAATATTTGACAAGTATGGTTTCATGTATACAAGTTAGGCAGAGCAATGCACAAGATAAATCATTTTATATAAAGTCTGTCCAATCAATATCCAAAATGATATCCAGCAGAGCATAGAAACAGAGTCGCAAAAATCTAATTAGTGCAGTTGGGCGATACCACTGCTATGCTAGGCAATGCGTGTCAATAGGGTTGGGGAGGACACAAGTGTTCTCAGGTTATTAATAGGGAAACTGGGTGATTAACATCTCTCAAAAAGGAAAAAAAGAACTTAAAATATTGAGTGCGGCAGCAAGCATCTACTTGTTACTCGAGTCCCAGCTCAAGATGGCTGAGGCCACTTGGCACCATGGAACCTCGTGACAATTTCCATCATATATATGAATGAGTTAGGAAGTAAAGTAGAGTTGAACTACCCAGCCTACATACATACATACATACATACATATATATATATATATA
The DNA here is from genome assembly GCA_021605205.1 of Aegilops longissima. Classification (NCBI taxonomy): domain Eukaryota; kingdom Viridiplantae; phylum Streptophyta; class Magnoliopsida; order Poales; family Poaceae; genus Aegilops; species Aegilops longissima. Next base: position 531,736,265 of record CM038681.1, on the reverse strand, counting down.
TATATATATATATATATATATATATATATATATATAAAGTGTGCCGCGCATCGCCAAGCTGTGAAGTTTCATAGACTTTCAAGTGAAGGGATACACGTTGTTCAACTCGTCGTGTTTATTTTTGTTGTTGGGGAAAGCAATAGCTTAATCAATTCACTTCTAAAAGTATGAACAACCTATCACTCAAACAGTCCTTGAGTGCTAATATAGTATTGTATTGGTAAAAAACATGTCACCACTTTAAGAGCTTTAATAGTAGCACCATTTTTTATTAGAGAAGTTCGTACGTAGATTTGAGAAATCTATATTAGAGAAAACTTCAAGTATACAGAAATTCTCTCAAGTCTCATTGCAAATATCAAGTGCATATGTAAGCTTTTGATTTGAGGAATGGTATGAAAGGGCATATAAGGACAAAATACTCAAGAGTTGCATATATACATAGAAATGATGTTGATCACATAAGTAAATAACAGTGAATGAAAAACGATCCGCACTTAAGATCGCACACACCAACCAAAGCACCAAAAAAGTAAAGGGTAAATAACAATCTCACACTATTATCACTAGGCACAATTCTTCATAGAAGAAACACTACCTAATACAGACCTACTCTAGGAAATCAAAACATTGTAGGAATAGGTATATCCATATATTTTGAAGATGAACAACATCAAAGTGATATACTTACACGCACACATGCAGCTTTTAATTAATTAAATGAGCAGCAAACGTAATGCAATTGGAAAATATGAGTCTAAACCAGATATGGATTCAAAGAACAATAAGCATCAAGTAACAAGCAACAATTCCTTTCATGAAGGTTTAAAATATAACCAAACTCATGATTCAGTTATATATGATAAACAAAACATATGGTTCAGTTATAGTCATACCACCTATACAAAGATCAGCAAAATATATTTTGACCCGAGGACCAACATATCTGCCTCAGCAACTATCTAAAATTATCAAATATGCCAACAATTATTTATTGATGCTTCCCACTAAGCTTCATTAGCTACATGTGAAATGCTGAGAGGTCCAGGAAGAGCTAACACCTCATATAATCAACACACAATGATAATAATAATAATTAAAAGGAGAGAACCTATCAGATAAAGCACGCAATTTCATCTCTATCCGTTTGTGAAAAGGATCGTCAAGCCTTCGTAATTTTATTCTGGATTTTTTAAATCTACGCCGGATAGGACAACTTGACGGTCCCGATAAACCTAAACATATGGGATATATAATAGTTTATTTTTGCATATATATATATATATATATATATATATATATATATATATATATATATATATATATATATATATATATATACGTTTGTACCCAAGTGGAGAATTAGCAGAGATAAATGAATGGGTTAAGTGTGTGTCAAGAGTAACCTCTAGCGATGATTGTACCCAAGTAAGATATAACGACTTAATCTCTTTGATTCTTAGATCTAGTCCTGCTCGTGTTTCGCAGACCATGCGAGAGACGTGACACGACAGCATTTGTTGCTGTTCCGGCAGAAATCATTCTCTCAAGACCTCGCAGCCCCGAGGAAGTTGTCGAGGGGCTTGACGCCGCAGCTTCGTGAAATGTTGTTGGAAGGATCGTCTCGCCTCATGGATTGCCTGGTGTTCATGTACTCAGTGGTAACCCTTGAAGTTGTCGCCTGCTAACGGGTTCAGGGTTTCACGCCCGCCTGCTTAGACAAAGCCTCGTTGGTTTCAGCATCTTGCTAAAATGTAGTACTAACATGCTTCTCTCAGATGCATTGTGAGAGACTGAAGAATGGTCTGCAGAGTGGAAATTATGCTACCTGAGGCTACAATGGGTCATGGAAGAGGGCCAACTCCATCTGGTTGGGCTGATGGCTTGGCAGCGGAGCTGCTTGCATGTTCTGCCTGAAGCTCATGCCCTTGAGGCCCTCTCAGACACGGCAGGGTCGATCAAGTCCTTATACACCTTGTCCCCGCCCTTTGCACATACACCTCCCCGCACCCATCCACCCACACATTTATTCATTCATTCAAGAAAGATCACCAAGTGTATGCATGCGTATGGAGTAGAGCAGGAGAGGATTCATGGAGGAGTACCGCCATCCGAATGGGTAGACGAAGGAGTAGCCGACCTTCTTGTCGATGACCGCATGAACTTGCCGTCCGGCCGCCGCGACCAGCACCTTTGTTGGGGCTGGCTGCGCCATGGCCTTGACGGTGGCGGAGAGCAGCCCACGCCGCCTTGGCGGTCGGGGAAGGGAGGCCGAGGCCATGGCCATGGAGGGAACTCGCTGTCATGAAAGCACGATGGAGTGCAGCATCTGGCCCTGCCCTCATCCAGCCGGGTCCGCAGGGACGCGCCCCGAGGGCATACAGGTCTGCCGAAGACACGGCCCCGAAGTGGCGGCAGCCTTTGGCAGCGACCTTATGGAGCGAGCGGGAGGAGTTGAGGCAGCCGAGGTCGAGCCCGGAGATGATCCCCGACGGTGCCGCCGAGGCTCGCCGGTGCGGGCCACGACGAGGGTCAAGGCTCGGCTCGCCTTCGCCCGCTACCAGAGACGGCAAAGGGCGTTCGATCTCGATGGGGATGGCCGTGGCTATGGTTTAGCGAGCGCGAGGTGACGGCGGCGATGGGGAAAAGGGAGCGTGAGCGTGCAGCGGCGAAGGGATAAGGGAGCTAGGGGATAAGGAGGGCAGCGCCGGGTCCCGCTTGTCGCCGATCTGGATCGGGGAGCGGATTGGGGTGGGTGGCGGATCTGGAGCGAAAGAATGTAGGCGGAGGAGGAATGAGCGAAAGAATTGGGGGTGGTGGGTCAAAATGTCTATGACGGACCTAGGGTTTCAGCCCGGGTGGGTTTGGGCCGTTGGACCCGGAAGCATCCGACGGTGGTTGATGCGTGATCCGCGTGATATGCCCATGGTCCAATCGTAACGCAGCAAACCATTTGATGAACTTATGACCATATAAATTAATCAAGATCGATTCAAGATAAAAAAATTCATTCCATTTTTCAGTGCTCAAAATGAGTTTTTTTGTGAAAGTCCTACCAAATATTTGTTCAAATGATCTCATATTGTGCACAATGGTGCATCTTGAAATTTCAATCAATGTTGCCTAAGGGAGTTTTCATTTTCTTTGTAAGGAAAATTAATTTTCCATTTTCGAGTGCCGAAAAGAGGTTTTTTGTGAAGGACCTACCATATATTTGTTGAAAAATTGTACCAAATCAATTCTCTAAAATACTAGGACATATTTAATGCACAATTGACCAACTGGTTGGGTGTAAAAAAATTTGATCCACCTCTCGTGAAAAAGACTAATTTCCGCCGATTCAGCTGGAAGAGAGGCAAATTTGAACTGTAGCTACCTCGTAGTTTGTTCTTTATTTTTTTCCAAAAATCATTCCTAGGCACATAAGTATCTATTTAATCAGAGAAACACCAAAAAATTCCAAGATTCAACTACTAGCTAGGAACGGTTATTCCTGCCATTTTGACCGCATTTTGAAACAGGCATAAAAATTTCAAAAAAAATCATAAAATTCGAAAACCTTCGCATTGTTTCATTATATGTGGCCAAGTTCCCAGGAAAAATAACAAATTTGTAATACGGCAATTATTTTAAAAAGTGTTCTCAGAAACGAGCTATCATGTGTGAAGATTCATGGCTTTCAAGCCAAATGATCAATCTAATGGCCACATTCATGGCATGGTTTGTTCAAATGATCTCATACAGTACAAGGGTGCATCTTGGAATTCCAAACAATGTTGCCTAAGGAACTTTTCATTTTCTTTTGGACGAAAAACCATTTTCCATTTTTCGAGTGCCCAAAAGGAGGTTTTTTTGTGAAGGACCTCCCAAACAATTGTTGCAAAATTGGACCAAATCATTTTTACAAAATACTAGGCCATATTTAATGCACAATTTACCAAATTGTTGGGTGTAAAAGTTTTGATCCACCTCTCATGAAAAGACAAATTTCCACCGATTCACTTGGAAGCGGTCAAATTTGAACTGTAGCTGCCTTGTAGTTTGCTCTTTATTTTTCCAAAAATCATTTCTAGGTACATAAGTATCTATTTAATCGAGAAACACCAAAAAAATTCCAAGATTCAACCACTAGCTAGGAACGGTCATTCCCGCCGTTTTGACCGCATTTTGTAACGGGTATAAAAAAATAAATAAAAAATCAAAAAAATGGGAAACCTTCTCATTGTGTCATTATATGTGGCCAAGTTCCCAGAAAAATAACAAACTTGTAATAAGGCAATTATTTTAAAAAGTGTTCTCGTAAATGAGCTATCACGCAGGGAGATCAATGGCTTTCAAGCCAAATGATCAATCTTATGGCCACATTCATGGCATAGTTTGTTCAAATGATCTCATATTGTGCATAAGGGTGCATATTGGAATGGCAAACAATATTGCCTAAGGAAATTTTCATTTTCTTTGGACGAAAAACCATTTTCCATTTTTCAAAGCCCAAAAGGAGGTTTTTTGTGAAGGACCTCCCAAATAATTGTTGCAAAATTGACCAAATCAATTTTCTAAAATACTAGGACATATTTAATGCACAATTGACAAAATGGTTGGGTGTAAAAGTTTTGATCCACCTCGTGAACAAGACAATTTTTTGTCGACTCGTGGAAACGGGTCAAATTTGAACTGCAAATGCCTTCATAGTTTGCTATTTATTTTTTGAAAATCATTTCTAGTTACATAAGTACCTATTTAATCATAAATACATGGTTTGGTGGCGATACGCCGAGGTTTGGCGGTGGCCAATGGCCCCAACTCTAGAGCTGCCAGAACTCAAGATGCTCACCAAGATGGTCACCACGTGACTCTGGCGCTGCCATGTGTCCGGGCGGCCTAGGCATGTCTAGTGGGTTGGGCACCCCCTGCATAGGTTCTAGGAAGAAAATTACAACATAAGATTCTCACGAGGAGACCGATCGATGCTCAAACATGAATTAGCAGCCAAGTGTTTGATTAGCTGCACGGGAAATGTACATGGCTAATGGGCGGAGTTTTGGCTGAGGATGATCAACATTAAGAAGACCGCCTTCACAAATTTTCAGCTCAAAAGGAGGAGTTTAGGTGGTACTTGCTTTGCAAAGTACCACACTGGACATAAATACGAATGTTGAAGTTGTGCTCAAAATAATGAATGGATTGAGGTGGCATTTGGTGGAGGATGGTTATTTGGGCATAGGAAAGTAGCGTAGAAAATGGATACTATTTGGACATGCCAAAGTGGTACTTCCTTCACAAAGTGTTGTTCTAAACAGAATAGGAAAATGAATATTGTTGAATTATTTTTGAACTAGGCAAGGAAGGTTTTTACATATTTGATTAAGATATGACCCAAAGAATTTATGAGATTTTTTTGGGAATTTTGGGATTGACAGAAATATAGGTTGCTTCACAACTTGGGGCAAAATTGACACATGGACATGACACATAGGCAAAACTGATGAGATGGCGCCTAAATATCGCAAACCCACCACAATTTACAAGGCTATGACCATCTATATTGGTCGTTAACAACTAGAAAGAAGGCAGCGGACTAGCACTGTTTGCTTTATGACCATTTCGCGTAAGGAAATTACGACCTTTCTGACCAAAATGGTCGCAATGGTTTAGGGTTTGGAGCCCCCAAACAGCTTTTGACCAATTGGTCTCAAATGGGCATAGATCTATGACCAATTCTTCCAGTGGTCACTAGTTGACATATTTCTTGAAAAGGAAAGGCCTCATGCGGAGTCGGCCTCGCCCATCCTGCCATGTCCAAAACTCCCGAATGCGACGGCGGGAACTAGGTGGCGGCTTGCTAAGCTTCCAGCCGCCTCCTCGTCAGTGGAAGGTCACGTGGCGTCGAGCGGCCGAGCCGGTCTGCCAGCCCACGCGCATGATGGGATGCGCCTGCGGGCGGGGTCCGCCACTATCGGGCCTCGGCACGCGAGCGGATCCGCTGCGGCCGAGGTGAGCTGTTGAGTTTCCCCACGGAGTTACCGCATGCAGTAACTCGCGCGATAAAGGTGGGGGCATGGGGTCGTGGGCGCAGTAAATCGCACGATCGCCCCCTCAGCTCCGCAGCCCGTAGGCCTATAAGTAGGGGGAGGAGAGGGATTGGCGGAGCACGCGCGCCCTCCACCCCATTCTTTCCTCCTTCTTCTTCCTTTCGCCGCAGCACCTCCAAGCCATGCGCGGGGCGCCAAGCCATCGCCGCCTCTCGGCGAGCCTGCCTCACAACCTCATGCCCCCCATGGCACGCCCGAGCATGGGACGGCCCGAATCCATGAAGACCACGCCGATTTCTCCGCCAGACGCGGGCGGCTGCCCGCAAAGACTACGTGAAGGTTCGCTTTGCACCGGAGAGGGAGATCTCGGTGCCGGTGGAGGGCGCAGCGGGTCGCCTTCCGCTGGCATCGCCATGCGGCCTCGCCCGGCGAAGCGCGGCTTCTTCCGGCCTTCCTCGAAGTTCCATAATCTTCAGTCAGCACCACTCACCCCAACACGGAAAGGTTGTCCGCCACTACTCAGGCGGCGGCTTCCTGCGCCCTTCCACCGCCGAGCTTTGGGGGAGTTATTCTACACCAAGATCGGCACCTCGCCGCAGCGCAGCTTACCAACGCGCGCTTTTCATTGTGGTGCGGAGGCCGGCCGAAAATTCGCTTTCTCCCATCACGCTGATCAAGTCGGTGAAGATGTGGCAGCGTCGATTTACGCGGAGGAGCGCCTTCCGTGAGGGCGACCGGGTCAACTTTTCCGACTTACTAGCCGGCCCGCTGGCTGAGGCGGCCCAACCGTCGACCGGCCAGACACTGTTACCTTTTGATCCGGCCAAATCGCGCGCTCCGGTGTTGACACAGCCGGAGGGCTCACTGGCCCGACTTGTTGTCCGCCTGGCGCGCCTGGATGCTCCCGCCTGTGGTCGCCTCACATGATCTGTCAGACGAGCGCCACCGACCCAAGCCGCTATGCACCAAGGAGATGCTCTCACAAGAGGTAGCTCATATGGTGAACTACCTCTAACTGTGAGCTCACTGAAGAGTGGCGGTTCGTCAAGGAGCCGTATTCATGCTCCGACCCCCCGCTTATGGTAAGTTATCTTTCTTTTTCTCTATCTTTTTGTTACTGAGTTCTGCCTGTCCAACCTGACCAATCGGCCTTTGAACAGAGCCCCCTCCTCCAGCCGGCCGCCGGCGCCGCGGGGCCGGAGCGTCGATTCCTCCTCGACCGGGCGGAGAGCGACATGGATGACCCCGACTTGGGGGCGGCGGCCTTGGAGGACGACGCCGAGGGAGGAGGCAGTGAAGCAGGTGGCTCGGGGCTCGGAGCCGGCCTCGAGGACTGGCCCGACGATGATGCGGAGGAAATCGCCTTGCGCCACCAGCCAGGGTCCGACTAGCCGGGCGCGAGTTCATCTACCACGCCGGATGCCCGGGGTGGTGCGAAAAAATGCAGGGCCGCGCCGAGCTTGTTTGGCAGCCGGCCGAAAAAGCCCAAGGGTTCGGCCGCGGCGACCAAGCGGGTTGAAGCGGCCGCGAAGGCCCTCCGCTTTGGTAAGGCGGTGAAGGAGCTGCAGCTGGTTTCCGCGTAAGTACTGACTTCCTCTCGCACTTCCCCCTTCCTTGCTGATCTTTCCTCAATTTCTTTGCTTTGCTTCCCTTGATCTAGGGCCCCGCTCTCTCTTGAGAAGTCAGCCGCCGACTCCATTGTTGGGTCGGCGGAGACCTCCACCACCTCCCAAATGGACCGATCCGTCGCCGACGACTGGAGGCGACAGAGCGTAACGCGCGGGAGTCGCGTGAGGAGCAGGAGGCTGCCCGCCTGGAGAAGGCGGAAGCGGACAAGGCTGAAGCCGCCGCGCTGAAGAAGCTGGAGGAGTTCGAGGCTGCCGCCGCGGCGAGGGAGCGGCTTGAAGAAGCCGCGTGCCGCCAGGAGCCGGTACAGATTACTCCCTTGAACTCTCCGCCGCCATCGCGGGAGTTTGTGGCGCCGACTAGAGAAGCCGACAACGGGCACTAGGTCATGGAGAGGGATGGCGGCGATGCCGCCATGCCGGACGTGATCGTGCCTCCACCGTCGCCATCCAGGAACACACAAGGTGAGCAGTCAGCGAACCCGCCGGTGCCGCCAGTCGGAAACGAGGTGGTCACGGGCCCGACTCCTGGGGTCCGCACACCAACGCACCGCCGGCTTGCAAAGGAGGCTTCGGCGCCACGCCTCCTGGATACTGGTGCCACGAAGCCTCGATCCCGTGCATGCGGAGGGCGCCCAGCGCTACCGACGATTGCGCGGGAGGCGGAAGGGCCCGCTGAATCAGCGCCCTAGACGCTCAAGACAAACTCCGGGCCGAGGTCGAAGCTCTCAAGTGCAGCAACACGGCGATTCTGGACTCGCGAGAGGCCATCTAGGTATGTTTCCTTCTTTCTTTGTTTATGTTTCTTGTGCTTTTTCAGGGCGCGCCAACAGCACTCCATTGGGTGTAGTCCTGAAGTTTCACACAAGGCCGAAAGCAAAGGCCCGGAAATTTAATAGACAGTCTTTGAAAATCGACATTATCTGATATCTTCATTCCTGGACTATCACACCCTCCGTGCGACCATCTTCAACTCCAAGGTTCAGGAGCTGAATCAACAGACTGTCGACTTGTTGGAAAGCTGGAGTAAGTATTTTTATTTCATCCCAGGGGTGCGCTGGCGCGCCCGTGGGCTGTAGTCCCCAAGATTCGGTTGATCGCCGAGCAGTCGCCGGATCTCCTAAACTGCTCTTCTTTTCTCGCTGATTTTGACGACTTTCTCTCAAGGGGCACGCCACAAGACTCAAGGGCTGTAGTCCTCGAGATTCGGCCGATCGCCGAGCAGCCGGGCCGGATGTCCCCGCGACTATACTTCTTCTCTGCTGGCAATCGACGCCTTTTCCTTTTTCTATTTTTCTGCAGAGGCTAACGCCGCTTGCAGCAGCAAATGGGCGAAGCTAACACCGCATTGCGCGCCAAGGAGTTGGAGTGCGGCAAGTTGATGAAGAGCGGACCGCTGGTCACGCGAATCATGGCGAGCAAAGTGAGCTTCTCAAGAAGGCTCGGCGGAGGCGAAGACAAGGAGATCAGCCTCTTGCTAAGTTCGCGATCAACGCCTCCGCCCGACCGGCCAAGGAGGCGGCGTCGACTTCCGCTTTCACGAGATTGAAGACATACTTGATGGTGAGCTTCTCTTTCCTTCTTCGAGCTGCCGGTCCGCACCGAGCCAGCCTCTCGCCTCTAACTTTGGCGCTTTTGCTTTCGCTTTGGGCTGACTTCTTCCTGGTCATACCGACGCCGCCAATCAGGCCATCGGCCGATCGTGAAATACGGAGGGCGGAAGGTGCATGACATCGCCGACGCCCGGACCCTTGGCGAGCAGCTCCTCGAGCATCGAGGCCCGCCTTCGCCGCCCATCGATGTTGCGCCGCCTTCGGGGCAGGTCGGCGCCAGCGATCGCCACCGTGGCCGGACATGTCATCACAGACCTCAAATGGATCGCCGACTGGGTTGGAGGTGGCGGACGACCGCCTTGAGGCTCGGAGGGCTCTCGCCCGAGCTGGAGCGTGCCGGGCCTTGGAGTTTGTTAAGGCATGGTACCCTGGGCTAAATCTAGCCCAGCTGACCACGTTTCGGCAGGAGGCCCAGGAGGAGCTGGTGGTAGTAGAGGATGACCTTGTCAAGCGTGCGGTGGCAATCTCCGAGTACACCAACACCAGTGTCTTCATCCCGGAGTGGGCCGAGAACGGCGCCGAGGCACCACCAGAATGGTTCGGGCTGAATCCGGAGGACGGCGAGGTCTCGGCCGAGGTGATCGACTCCAGCGTCGAGGAAGAAGACGAGGAGGAGGAGGAAGGTGGAGAAGAGGCGCCAGATGTTGGAGCAGATGACCAGCCTCAGCTTGATCTGCAGGCCCAAAGAACGAGCCACGCCTCGAGCGAAGCTGGCTTGTCAAGGCGATCAAGCCGCGATCGCACCAGCCGCCGCCCACCAACCAGCACCACCAACTCCCTCCACTTCAAAGCCGCCTCGCTGCTTCCTAGGCTACCAGCTTTATCTTTGTTTTACTGCCTCATCACCGCGACAAACTTTGTTAATCTCGCACAATTCCACCCGCGGGGTGTATTTCAGACTTATGTTGAATGTCGGCTAAGAGCCTTTTGATGTGTAAATATATCTGCCGAGTTCTATCTTTCCTTGCCTTCTGCTCTTTTGCCTTTTTTCCTTTGCTGCCTTCCCTTGGTTGCGTCTTACCAGCCGAACAGCCGCTCTGGACTATGGCTGGGTCAAGTACTTAGCCACTTTCGGGAAGGCAAGTACTTCGCTGGCTAGAGTTTTCTGGCAAGTTAAGTAGAAACCGGCCGGCCGGCTGCTCGGCAGCCGTTCGGCGCGGCGAGAAGCCGACTTGGACTATGTGTATGCCTTAGGTCCTTAGCCATTTTTCATGCAGCACCTTTTCGCTTTTGGCTCTCGCCGACCGAATACTACTTTATAGCCGCGCTCGCAGGAGAAAGCTAAGGTGCCAACACATTACTTGTCCGGCTACAGGAAGCATGTCATAGTACAAGGCGGCAAATCCCGGGTCGACTGGTCGAAACTGGTGCCGGACGGACTAAAGGGATAACACAAATGACAGGTGTAATACTTATCATATAGATAAAAGAGGGCAGTCCCCGACCTCTTCTCGGGGGACCTGGAGTCTTCGTACTTAATACAAAAGTAGGCGTGGTACATACTGCATCAACTGCAAAACCTTTGGAGGAGATTTGCATTCCATGGGCGCTCCATCTCCTTGCCGGAGTCGTCCCTCTTGCGCGCTCGAGGCTTGTGAGCGTCGATCAGGTAGTAGGAGTCGTTGCTCAACACCTTGCTAATGATGAAGGGGCCTTCCCAAGGCGCTGAGAGCTTGTGCTAGCCGGCTGTTCGCTGGATCAGCCGGAGCACAAGGTCTCCCTCTTGGAAGGATCTCGGCATGACCTTCCGGTTGTAGTAATCGGTGCAGTGCTCACCGGTAGATGCCGGACCGGCCGAAAGTGCCAACAGCCGACCCTCTTCCAAAGAGATCGACACCGCCTTCTCGTGCCTCTTTAGCCTCATCTTCGTGTACATGGTGACTGGGGAGTCGAATTCTATGTCCGTCAGATGATGGCTTCGCAATCAGAGACGCAGGAAGAAAGGCGTGAAGCCGGTTGACTCTGCTCGGGTTGTGCTCAGATCAGAGGATTTGCCCGCAGCTCGTCGAGCTAGCAGCCGTCAATCTCCGTGAGGCTCGACCAAATGGGGCTTGATGTCGACAAATGAGGCCGCTTGTTCATTCCACTTGGCCGCTTTGATCATGGATGGGCAACGGATGCTAAGTCCGGCCGGATGCCCCACAAGCAGTAAACGGGCCAAGGCACCTTTGGCAAAGTTTGAGCCATTGTCGGTGATGATGCTGTGGGTATGTCAGAGCGGATGGTGATGTCGGAGATGAAAGTCACAGCAATGGACCATTCAATTTCTTGATTGGTTTTGCTTCTATCCACTTGGTGAACTTGTCCAATTCCTCGACAAGCAGTATGAGTCATGCCACCGTGCTGTTTTGAATGGTCCCACCATGTCCAGTCCGCCCCTGCATAGAAAGGCCCGTGTCGGTGTCAAACCGCGGATCTCGGTAGGGGGTCCCAAATCGTATGGCCTAGGCGGATGGTAACAGGAGACAAGGGACACGATGTTTTTTACCCAGGTTCGGACCTCTCGATGGAGGTAATACCCTACCCCGCTTGATTAATATTGATGATATGGGTAGTACAAGAGTAGATCAACCACGAGATCGTAGAGGCTAAACCCAAGAAGCTAGCCTATTGTATGATTGTTGTTCGCCCCACGGACTAAAAGCCTTCGGCTTATATAGACACCGAATAGGGTTAGGGTTACACAGTAGTCGGTTACAATGGTAGGAGATCTACATATTCAGACGCCAAGCTTGCCTTCCACGCCAAGGAAAGTCCCATCCGGACACGGACTAAGTCTTCAATCTTGTATCTTCATAGTCTAGAGTCCGCCAATGGTGATAGTTCGCTATCCGACACCCCTAATCCGACTCCTCAAGAGCTCCCCTAACCAGGCTTCAATGACGATGAGTCCGCGCGTAGTTTGTCTTCGTATTGTGAGGCGGGTTCTTCTCCAAATTCCATATACTTGTCTAATAGTGTCCGCTTCGACAAATGCGCGCCCTTGGCTTCCACGCCCAATAATGGCCATCTTCCACGTGTTTGAATGAATGCGAAAAGACAGGGTATTTTTACACTTATCACCCTAGCTGCACAAATGAGCTGTCTATAAAAGGGGCGAGGATCTAGATCTGAGTCACACCATCCCCCCTCCGGGAGCTCTCATCGGAGCGCCTTCGACAAAAATCCATTCCACCATGGTCGGTCAACGCTGCCTCCTCTCAAGGCCCCAGCCCTCACCGAAATTGGGAGAGATGCTCACCCGATAGCAAGCTAGTTATACTCCAAACCAAGGGATTTCTTCCCCGGCGCTCACGGTTCCGGTTCGAGCCGGACTTGCCACCTACAAGGGTGGAAAGCAAGCGAGAGTGTCCCCGATCCTCTAAAGGAGAGCGGTGTGCTTTATCTCTTATCTAGTAAGAGGACTCGGATTTCCAATCCATCCGCTTTCTCCCGGCTCTTGGAGTTCTACGGCCTCCGCTTGCACCACCTTACGCATGCCTCCATTTTGCACATCGCGGGCTTCGTGGCCCTTTGCGAACTGTTCTTGGGCGTCGAGGCTCATTTTGCACCGTGGAAGAGATTATTCTGCCTTGTACCCCGTTCTCATGAGGGGTCAATATATCAAGTGGGCGGAGCGGAACTATGTCGCATCGCGAGGAACGGATATCTATCCGGAACCCCGAAGAAGGCGTCCGAAGACTGGCCTTCGGAATGGTTTTACATGGAGGACGTCCCGCTGCCGGATCCTGTTCGGATCGCCTTCCGAGTTTAGCAACGCCTCCTAAGAAGCGCTTAAGCTGGCGCTCATGAGCCCCCTGCAGGGAAAATGACCGACGTCCTTTACTTGATGAGCCGAATAAGATTATTGGCTCATGCCGGAGTGACCATGATCGAGTCATGGCAATCTGCATTATGAGGGGAGTGCAGCCGCCCAATATAGTGGCCACCCCATGTGGGACTTCAACGGGAGGACGATGCCACCCGCCATGGCCAAGAAGGGTCGGATCGGTCACCGAACCGGTGAAGACCTTGTCCGCCATGTACAAGGGGAAGAAGAGGATTTTCTGCGCGTCAATCCACTGAATGGGTTTTCTTCGAATAATCCTCGAAGTTGGGTAAGCAAATACCTTAGTGGCCTTCCCGATCCATGTTCCTGTGGTTAAATATCTCATTTCATGGTTTCTACGCAGAACTGCGCGGCCATGGAGAAGATACACAGCCCACCCCACAACCCGAGGATCCGAACGGTCCTCGACACGCCTCCGAAGAGGATCCGATATAAAGGTGGAGTTGATCGACGGGTGTTCCACCAACTTAGCATCGATAATGCTTTGGTTGCCATTACGGCCGATTACCCTGCATTACTTCCACCTCACAGTAATCGAGACCGAGGTCCCAATACTCTGATAGTGACCCATCCGTGCTTATGTTTTGATCACCGATACCAATGGTGTTTCGCAGGGGTGCCTTCGAGGCAGAGGCCGAGCTCAAGGGCGGCTGGCCAACAAGGGGCAAGACGGCCTGCAGGCTAAAAAGAAGTGTGGTCCGGATCAAAACTCCCAAGAACGGTATGGCGCGTCACCATATTCCCAGTGATTGATTCCTGGAAGGTGTACTAACGCTGGTGCTTTTTTCAGGAAAAAGAGCGCTCGCCAGACTGAGTCCGGAGGGGTTGCCAATCGAGCCTCCACCAGCCAGGCTCCAAAGCCGGGTCCAGAAGTGGAGGCGAGCACGAGGCGTGAGTCGGATGCTCCTCCGATAGAGGATCCCGACAGATTGTCCGCCACCAACTCCGAGGTGGAGAGCGCCATGAATCACAGGCGCCGCCGGACAGTTTTTCGTGACGATGTTTCTCCCAAGAGGCCTTGAATGCCTTCAATTGGAGATGCGCACTGCGCCAGCCAAGATGGTCTAGCCAGAGCTACGAGCAAAGATGTAAAGGACATACAGTGAGGAAATTTAACAGCTATATATGCCAAGAGTCTCCCGAGACTTAAAATAGTTAGAATAACTGATTTAAGGATCATTTGTTATGCAGGATCTACAAAAAAGAATACCCGACTGTCCGAGGAGCTTGAAGAATGCAAGGCCCAACTTGAGGTCAAGATTAGCCGCCAATGGGGAGCCACAGAGACCCCTCCGTAAGATATGCCTCAAAAGATAAATAGTTTATGAAGTGCGGCGTGTGTGTAACTGACAATAATATTGCAGATGGCACCGACTAGATCCGACAAGCAACAGCTCTTGCGCCGTTGAAGGCCAAGCAGAGCGTGCTTACGAGGGTGCGGCAGAGAAAAATAACTCCAAGATGCCAACACCCAACCGGGTGAGGAACTAAAGGATGTTCGTGCTCAGCTTGTCTCGACCAGAAGGAGAATCGACGGTTTGTCAGGCATTTTTAGTAAGTGCTTGAACGAACTTTGAAAGAGTACGGCGAGGAAGGCGACTAACATAAACATGTATGTAGGTTTTCTCACAGGTCGCCCTAAGGAGGAGATGCCCAGCTTTTTTCGGTGATCTTCTTCCCAATCAAGGCCAAATGCTACATTTAACGAAGTTCGGCAGGTGATGAAAGGCTGCCAGGCCTTGTGGCTATCTATCTCCTCGCCTGGCAGGCTTTAGAGCTGGCAGAGCGGCTTCAAGGAGCACGGCGCGCTCCGACTATGGAAGATATCGGCTTGTCATTAAGGCGCCAGTGGAGGCTCGTGTCGGTGTCAAACCGCAGATCTCTGGTAGGGGGTCCCAACTGTATGCCTAGGCGGATGGTAACAGGAGACAAGGACAAGATGTTTTACCAGGTTTGGGCCTCTCGATGGAGGTAATACCCTACCCTGCTTGATTAATATTGATGATATGGGTAGTACA